>OX402529.1:6292054-6409633 GCA_948098885.1 Drepanosiphum platanoidis | reverse complement strand
ACATATATATATATATATGAGAAGGCGGGTACAAAGACAATGGCGTCGAGAGTAATTAGACTACACACACGCAAAGGTCCGACAACACACGAGCGCGTCTACGCACGCGCATACGGACGAGTCTCGGCTAAGGGTAGGTGAGGTCGCGTCGTCGTCGTTAGAGTCTCGGCTGCGGCGGCGGCGGCGGTGGGGTGGACGGACCGCCGCCGCGGGGATGGACTTTGGTTTCGATCTTGGTGCGGTGGCGGCCGGCGCGTCTTTGCGGCCGCGCACGCCAAAGGTGTAACCCTCGCACACACCCCTTCGACCGCCGCCGCCGCCGAGAGCGCGTGTGCGTACGCGCGCGGTGCCCATGTGGGCGTCCCGCCGCCGCCGCCGCCGCCGACGCCGCGCGCCGCTCTCCGGCGAAAACCCCCGAATATTGCGGTCAACACACGCGACGACGGCACTCGGGCTCGGCCACGTACACGCATTAACGTACACGTTCGCGTTCGGCTGCGGTAGTCGCGTGCTTCGGCTCTCCCGGTGTCTGCTGCTGCTGCTGCTGCTGCTGCTGCTGTTGCTGCTGCTGTCGGTGGTGGTTACGCGCGCCGGCCGAGAGAGGAGCGAACGAGACGCCCGAACCGCCGCCGCCGCCGTCGTTTCTCTCCCGCGGGGCTCGTTCGGTCCGAGGAGTATCCGTGGCAGCAGTGGTGCGAGCGCGGTCGCCGCCGCCGCCGACGACGAATGATTCGTTGACGAGAACGAAAAACAAAAAAAAAATACGAAAATTACACAACATTACAAAATAAATACGAAATTACGTAGAGAAAAAAACCTTTCCGTCGGGCGTTCTTCTCGTTTTCGCGCGTCCGTGTACCGTCTCGTCTCTCGTCGTCTCGTTTCGCGTCGTGTTTTTTTTTTTGTTTCCGTTTCCGTCTCGTGTCCGGCTCGCGCGCGTTCTGCTCGCGACCAGACTGCCGGTCCGACTGGCCGTCGCGCGGGCGTGTGACGGACAGCCGCCGCGGCGGCGGTGGGGTCAACCGCGAGGGGACGCGGACGGAAGAAGGAAAAAAAAGAGCGGGAAACGCGGTCGTAAAAAAAAAAAAGACAATAACAACAACCGGTAGGTGCACCGCCGCCGCCGCCGCCTCTCTTCCGCCACCGTCGCCGCCGCCGCCGTCGCCTCCGCCCGCCGCCGCGCCCGTCACTCGATAGCGCCCCGGCTGTCGAAAGTTTGTTTTTTTTTTCCGTCCGTCCGTCCGTTCGTTCGTTGGTTTTTTTTTTTTTTTTTACTCCGCCCGTCGGTCGTCCCGGCGGCCTTGAATCGGTTTCGCCGCCGTTTACCGCGCCGCGCCAGTGTTTTTGTTTTGTTTTGTTTTTTTTTTTTTTTTCGTTTTTTTTTTTTTTTTTTTCGAATCGTCCGTTGCTGCTGTCGACGTAACAGAGGTCAGTATACCACTAGAGCACACGATTATGTTATCACGCCGTCGTCGTACTTATGTACTTATGTATTATGTACATTTCGTTCTGTCCGAGAGTAGGTAGATTTTACCGATGTTTCGTAAGAACCAACACTAATCCAGTCTTTTCCGCTTTTCGGCTGTCCACGGCTGTCAGCGTTTTGCGTAAATTAAAATTCTATCTAGACAAACGTTAGTACGATTTTTTTTTATTCACACGAACGTTTATATTTATATCACATACATACGATATTGCATTCGATTTGAATTTGCCTACCTGTCGTTTTATTTGAGAAAATCAGCATAACGTCTACGTAGAGAGGGATCGTGCATTTGTTCTGCTACTTTTCAGAAATACCCGTCTTCTCTAGGTTATTTTTGCCCCACGACAATATTTGACTAAAAACTAGTTTTATGTTTTAAACATTGTTTACATTTTTGGTATACCAGTCCTCTGATGGTATTCTTTTATTCTTTTTTCCCTCTAGTAAATTTATAGGTAACTTATAGTGTCAATAATGTATCTATACATGTTTACCTTTTTTAATATATATTTTAGTTAAATCTTTATCCATTTAGACAAAATTCATTGACACTTTGAATTCTTCGAAACGTCTTTTAAATATCATCATCTCGCCGAGTTTTTCACACGCAGTATCACTCGTTTCTCTTACTTCCTCATTTACTCTAATTGCATTTAATATTATCATTTATGCGTTTATGCTTGAAAATAATATAATATTGACTAACAAATTTAATAAATTAAACTCGTGCTGATGACAATAAGTATGGATCACTTTGATCGTATTCATTAGATTTATACGTTACGCACGACTTATATAGTATACGTAATACAAAAGGGCCCTGTGTTACGGCATGATAGACCAGAATTATTTTTTCGCAATTTTATTCAATCAGCAATATGGATGTTCTATTTCTTATTCGTGTTTTACTTTATGTATCAGTTTTTTAATGGAATAAAATATTACCATACGTTTCAGACGGCTCGTGCTATTGATAGCAATATTAAAGTAAAACAGTTAATATTTCTGGGCAAACTTGAATTTCCTACGTTTGGTTTAAAAATTAATTCTACAAAAAATAACTATACAATGTTTACATTACAATCATATTACGTCATAAGCACCTCTAAGATACGTTTTATAATATCATCCGAAATAAAAATGAGAATATAATGTTTAATTCGAATTTCTTCTAAATATTTACTAAATATTTTGGTTATAGAATATTATAAATCACGATGTGTTGCGATAAATTAAACACAGTTCAAACACGACAATCAATTTAATATTATCACGTCAAATCGACATAAAATAGGTATTATTTTCATTTTATATTTAACTGATTAAAAACTGTTCGGTTGTAGGGCGCAAGTTACGTTACACTATTCAATATTTATGCATATCAATTTACGATAAAATTACAATTATTTTCAAAATTCTATTTTTCGATTACATTATTAATATTTATTACTATCGCGTTATTAATTAACTGTCCCGATGTCCATGCGCGTGTCCAGTGTGTCTTGTAAAATTATGGTGAATTATAATTATATTCTATAATAATTATCTAATTTACGGTTTTCACTGAAGTTTGAAGAAACCGAACTTCACGATTTATAATATTTCAATTGTTTTTCGCAATGAGTGTTCGAAAACGACGAGTTTTGCCTATTCGTGTTCAAATCAAAATAGTCAACATTATACATTACGATATGATTTTCTAACGGATCCGTTAACAATTCTTTTCCATGTATTGTAGTTTGAATTGTTTTCGTCTGAATGACTCGTAAAAATATCATCTAACAGTTTGTTATCGCATTGCCAAAATTATTTCAATACACGGTAGAAATCGATTTGATAATTACGGGCATCGAAGTTACATGCAGATCAAAAGTTTAATGAGATTCGATATTTATAACGGCAATTTGGAATTTAATGTTCCACGCGCTTTTAGCGCAGTATTTACATATTCCTTTATGCCTACCAGTGGATATAATTTTACTTAGGGCGTAAACACTTATTGCTTTTCCATTCGTGCGACTTAAAGTTTAAAGCGGAAGCACGACGATGTGACGCGTCTTTAAGTATTTCACACCGGTTATACACCTCGCACGTGAAACGTTTATCCCCATTCATCTCGTTCTACTCGACCCCTTTGACGGATTAAAGGGGTTTTCGGCGTAGGCGCCAAGAAAAATGAATCTCGTATCCGAGAAACGTAAAGCTCTCTCTTCTTACAGTTGTCAAATGGTCGATTAATTACACATACTATACAGCGATGATGATAGTTAATATTACTTTATTGCGTTTGACAAACAGAAATCGTTTCAGTTTGGTCGGGCTTACTTCGAATTATATATTCAAAAATTACGATTAGTTCGAATTGTTCGCATCACATTTTAAATATTACGACGACTTTAACAGTATTCAAAATTTTCTTTATTCAAATACATATTATGTGAATATCTATGAAAAAAAAAACGTGTCGTTTATGCGGTCGAATTAATAACGATTAATACAAATTATTAAACATAAACGAAGATAAGAATATAGTTCCGTAAAGAAAGGAAAACATCGTGTGTTCATAATGCCTATCAATTATTATTTATTATTAATACGAGTTCGTAAGCAAAGTTAAATAAAAAAAAAACACTTAAATCTGTTATTACGTTACTGTTGTACAATAATAAACGTGATTTATCGATCTCTGCAACAATCAATAGACAAAATTAACTTGTACTATTTTAAGTATTCAATTTCAAAGACATAATGCTAAATTTTATCAACATTTAATTTAAAATTTTGAACACCTCCTCGAAATGACTGTGTTTATAATAATTCATACACTTCGTGGGTGTGAATATCATCGAAAAACCGTGTGAGACCAATGAATCTTGTTTCTTTTCCTCTTTCAAAATCTATTGGAAATCTCATTAAATATTATCGATATTGAATAGTCATCGCCATGTAAATAGAAAAATTCGCTCCGCACCGATTGCACAAAAGGCGTTTTCAGTTTAAAACGAGCAATCGACAAATGTTTTTTCAGACCACGTTGCACTATGATTAATTTTATACTTTCATAATACTTGTTTATTTGTATTTTGTTTACATTTTTGTTTGAAGTGTTAGCAAGTGTTTTTGAAGTCTATACTTAACATGTTTATTGTTTGGCATCGTGTAGGTAGTTTATTTACACTTTCGCTTGTGCATTCACTGCAGCGTTTATTATAATGTGTTAAGTATGAAAAAGTTGACGGTTTCATGTGAAAATTCGACTTGTAATTACAAAATTCTTGTTAGATTGACGAAATCACCCCCCGAAGATGTTGACATAAAAAATAGTGGTGAATTTGTAGTAAAAATCAATGAGACGTAAACGCATAATTCGAAAACAAAAAAAATTTCCACAGATATTTCCAACATGCAATAATTATGTTTTGGTCACAACGATCGAGGTTATTAAAACTTGTTGGTACATTCCGAGTGTATACAATATTGTATTTCATACGTACGTATGAATAATAATCGATAGACAAATATAAATGCACAATCTATAAATGGCTGTATGCCAATAAAATATTTGGCCGAGGGGGGGGGGGGATCAGAGCCTATGCCCTGGGCGCGAGTCCCTGCCGTTAGCGATGACGAGAAAAGAAATAAAAAATATCCTTCCTGACGAAACGACCGATTTTTCAGAAACCTATCCACCGTAACGTATTTGCCGAGCGCAACGACCGCCGCTGCAGCCGCTGCAGTGCCGCCGGTCGCGGAACGCCGCCGCGGCATGGTGGTCAAGGGCTCGCAGATGAACGTCGGCGGCGGCGGCGGAGCGGTCACCGGCTCCGCGGCCGACGACGGGCTGTCCGACGCGTACGCCAAGATGACCGCCGACATACTGGCCGAACGGTCGCTGGGCGACTTCCTGTCCGAGCACCCCGGCGAGCTGGTGCGCACCGGCAGCCCGTTCCTGGTGTGCACCATACTGCCCACCCACTGGCGGTCCAACAAGACGCTGCCGGTGGCGTTCAAGGTGGTGGCGCTCGGCGAGGTGCCGGACGGCACGGCCGTCACCATACGCGCCGGAAACGACGAGAACTACTGCGCGGAGCTGCGCAACTGCACCGCGCTCATGAAGAACCAGGTGGCCAAGTTCAACGATTTGCGGTTCGTCGGCAGGAGCGGCAGAGGTCGGTGTCAAATCAATAGCGTCGCCGTTTAGTAATCGACGCGGTCGCGATAGTTTTTTTCCCCTCCCTTTTTCACTTTTCCACGCGCGTTATAAAAACGGTCAAAACCACAACGGTTCGTTTGGGATTTTTCTGGGAATTTACCGACGATGTGAGCGATGAGAGAGAGTGAGCTTGTCGCGACAGCGTGTTCTTCGCGTTTACATATCGATAGGTCGGTGAATCGAAAATACTTTTGTGCGATTTGGTCGGTGAGACGGTTATTATATACGCGTAGAGATAGTTATTTATAGCGAGTACCTCAATAAACTAATATGCGAGTATTGATTTTATTTAATGACACCGTTTTTGCGATTAGAAGAGCCCATATTTCTCATTAATTTTTAAGCCTTTGAGGGGATTCAATTCAAGTCGATCGATAGTTATTGTAACATACATAATAAGAATGTTTGTCTCAAACAGCGTCGGAATTAAAAAAAAAAAACAAACTAAAACGGTTTTTACGTCGAGCGTTTCCTCGTGTTGAAAAAATTCAAATTTTCTAACAATATTGTCAATATACTCGCTGTATGAAAAAAAAAAACCACATATTTAAGAAAACTCACGTTCAATAATAATATGGATCCAGAGTTTTTTTTTTTAAAAGCAAGCAGGTACATCTCGAATGAGGTTATTACGCGACATGTTTTTAGTCATTACTTTGTTAGAATTTTTCAATAATATAACGATTTTCGTATAACGCAATATAGTGTTGCATAAAATTTAATTTGAACAGCGGTAAACAGCGCTACGATTAAACACCGAGAGCAAACGTTTTTGTTTACATTAATGAAAATAAACACTATACTCGTACACATTGTAACAACAATTACATAGTATTGTTTGTGATGCGGATTAATAGAAGAAGATAGAGTATACCGTCAAGATTTAAAATCGTTTCAAAACACTTACCTAGACGTAAACAGACGTAGTTTTATTTTTTTCCCAAGTACTTTCTTTATTAAATAACCGACTATAAATCGATACGCGCCTGGCAATTTTCAGTGGAGTTCGGTTTACTGTAATAGTTTATAACGTCTATGGGACATTATTCAAAAACGCCGCGAGTGCTCGTAAAACTGCAATTTACGCGTGAATTTTTTTTCGTTCTTATGCAGCGAGTATAACAAAAGAGTAACACAAATCTCATTCTCATTATTAACTCATTATGTATAAATAATACTTGTAAAAATATCGAACGATTATTATAAGCACATTACATAAAAGTCATCGAATTATCGTTAACAGTTTTAAAACTTTCACGCAGATGTATCGTTGATTCGCACCCGTCGACGATACTACGGTGAAGCGAATATTCCTCGCTGATAATCGGCTCAAGCGTGTAGGTGGTACCTTTTTTTTTTTTTTTTTTAACTCCGCGCGGTTTCGCGTCAATTAAAACGTCGTACGCAATTAAAAAAAAACAAAAAAAACCTCGGCAAAACCGTTTATGAGCGTTTATCATTTTAAACACGATTGGCGTGACGTGCGCTCGTGGAGGGGACGGTATAGTCGTCGACACGATTTTCCCCTCAATTAATAATAATATACATGTACGACGCGGCAAGCGAGGAGCACCGCGACGCCGCCGCCGCCGCCGCCGGCCGGGTAGTTATCGTATAAATGTCGCATAAAAGTATAATTTATCATCGTTCCCCTCGGCGGTTTTTTTTTCCGCCCCGTCTCGTTTTCGTATCACGACAAATTAACACGATGAGCCCTTCGGCGAGGAGGTGTTTTTTCTCATTTCGCGCGTGTTCGCGCTGAAAAAATAGTGAAACGGGGCGGACAAACGCACAGCCGCCGCCGCCGCGTCCCTTCCGTTCCTGTCCGTATAATATCATCGTATTATGTAACGTGCGGCTTTTACATTTTTATCACTCGCGCACGGTGTCGGTGACGTGTAAATACCTAATTGTCCCGAAATTTATTTTCCCCGCAATGAACCCGTCGAGACGTGCGAAAAGCATTATTTTTTATTTTCTCCGACATGTTCTTATAGCCAGTGTACGCGGCGCGTAGTTTCCATTTTAACGTATTCGATCGCCACCTCGATTTTTCTAATATTTTCTAATATCACGCGGCTCGCGCGTAGCCTCTGACATCGAGAGCCCTCGATCATCTCATATTAATAAAATTTATATAATATTTATCGGCCATAATCGCAAGTGTATTATATTTTCCTCGGAAAACACATCGACATCACTATATTAATGTAAAAATATTAGACCATAGGTAATTGATGTACTTTTAATTATGTTTTGTCGTTGTTCTGTACTCTGTTTTAGACGAGATAGAAAAATGTTGTAAATAATTATGTAACACAATTTTACATTCACCGAAATCATTTGAAACCAATACACACTTCGATTCGAAAACATTCGTTATTACCTGTGTTTAAATAATAATTGTACAATGATAATTATCTAGAAAACTTTTTTTTAATACTATAATTTATACAATTTATATCGTTCAGATTGGTGAGGCACAGGGCAAAAAATATCCAATATAATTTCGACGTGTAATACCTAATCGTCCCGACATCTATTTCCTCCGCAGTGAACCCGTCGAGACGTGTGCAAAGCATTATTTTTTTTCTCTGACCGTGTTCTTGTGTACGCGCGTAGCTTTCATTTTAACGTATTCGATCGCCACCTCGATTTTTCTAATATTTTTTATTTTAACATTGAGAGCCCTCGATCATCTCATATCAATAAAATGTATATATATTTATCGGCCATTATCGCACGTATATTTATATCGACATTTTAAGCTATCTATTATTTATTTATTTTAATTTAAACGTTCGTTTCTATCGCTTACTATTCGCGTGTATAGGTAATAAAATACGATTAACGATTAAAATGACATATAAAATAGAAGGAGAATCGTAAATCTTATCGAGAACTATGATAAATACTACACTATATACGGTCATTACACATAAATATAGGGACTCGATTGTTTTTGTCTTTTACCCGGGTCTCGATTTGTATGATTTTTAAGTTTTTTTGGAGCTCGATTCGTGTGCAGCTCGTTCATACGTGTACGTTTGTGCTATATATTATATCGGGTCAATTCGTCGCGATTTCCCCTCCGATTCTTACGACCGTTTTCCTCGTTACACTCGTTTTATCGCCGTTATTACGCGGCGGCGCGGCGGTCCCTTTTGAATTTCTGCTCTGTAACTTTACCTTTAGGACTTGGGGATATATATATATATGTATATAGCGTCGGGTGCGTATATATTCGGACCGCGGTCAGCAGGAACGAGAGGGGATGCCGCAGGGGTCACGACGAGAAACCCAAGTCCCCGTCGTACACACCCAAAGTTTTCGCCGCTGACGAATCGATCGTTTCGCGAGACGACGACGCGCGCGTCTTTGTCGTAATTTATTTAACGACAATGTATATTTTATCATTATTATTATTATTATTATCATATTATATCGTTTGTTGTATAATATGCACGTTTGTCCGGTCCGCGCGGGGAACAGTCGTTTTTAACTTGAATTATACATTACCCGCGAAGATTATACAATTACATAAAATACTGTTTAACCTATATTATGTGCAGTTTACCTAATATTACGTATTTGTTCGTGCTTTCAGGAAAGAGTTTCACGCTGACCATAACCGTGAGCTGTTCGCCCCCGCAAGTCACTACCTATAACAAAGCCATCAAAGTCACAGTGGATGGACCCAGGGAGCCGCGTTCTAAAACACGTACGTAAACCTAGCACGAAAAAGGTATAATTTAAGTCATAACGTAGTGCTGTGTATGCGCGCTCTATTCGCACGTGGTGTTGATGGGTTATCGATTATAGATTATGCATTCGACTCTGACGCCTATGCTCGTCGACGTATTGTTCGTTTTAATGATAATTATTGTAGTCTTTTTCTTTATATCTTAAATATCATTTCCCGTAAAAAATATGAGAAAAACTTAAGTATTTTTTTTCTAAAAAAATATAAAAACAATAGCTATAGTTTAGACGTCGGTAAAATGATGATAATAAATCAAATAACACATCAAACAGACGGCATATAAAAATATGATAATTATCATTACTTAATTAGTTAAAAATCATACGGAAAAAAAAGTTGAAATAAATTGTATAAGATTTTATTAATTTACGAGTTTCAAAAAAAGTATGTTATTGAAACACAATAGTTTTGTACTCGAGAATGAAAAACGTTTTCTCACAAAATAAATAAATATTCATACAAGAAAATGTCACGATTCACGAAGTTTGAACGTTCGAATTAGTGAGAAAAGTCAGTGCTAAAATTACACGAATCTCAATCTGAAACAAGTGAAAAATCCTATAAATATTCGTTGGTTTTCTTACAAAATTTGATATTCGAGCGCTTTACAAAATTAGATCCAATATTTCGTCGTGTTCGTATAATCCTTATTCGAGTGTTATTCGACAACCGTTCGTGTCATATATAAAATTCTGATTTTTTTTCTTCTGCCGATCGCGTCGACTCGTAATGATTTATGTCTGCAGACCGCTATAATAAAAATGTCCACCGGTGTCTTTGTGCACTGGGAAACAAACGCGACCGGAATGCGTCCAAACCGTTTTTGAGGTTAAACTTGTGTTTTTACGAGGGGTGCCGTCGTTTTTACGACCGGTCCCTTTGGCCCGCGGCCCGCCGAGATGAAAGGCGTTTTCGATCGGGTTTGTTTACACGTGCGCGCGCCCGCGGTCTCTTTAAACGACGACAACGGTATATAAAAAAAAAAAAAACTAAACGAAAACGAAAAAGAATGAAAAAATAAAATAAAATCCGGTTTATGAAGACGGATCCGGCGGCATCCTTTTTGTGTTTGACGCCGGCGAGTATAAACATCGGCGTATTATACGTATATAATATATTATTTGCCGGCGCTATACATAAAAGCCGGGCGTCCGGCCAGCCGCGGCGAGGACGCGAGATCCGTACGATCCGAACAAATCGGGAGTCTGTGAACTTTGGACGTTCGCCGTGTTTAATGACTTTGAAAACTGATCGCCTTGACGATTCGCCATCATCATTTATTACCCCGTGGGAAGGACGCGCGCACTAGCCGGGGGGGGAAAGGACGTCGCGCAGGACGAGCGCGGGCGGCGGGGCAGTGCGTAATAGTGTATGTGTGTGGGATAACCACACACGTGCCCGTGCAGCTGTTGGGGCCCCATTAATTGTCGTTTCCACTTTAGACGCCGCGCCGGAGCCTCGTGAGTAATATAAAGGTCGACAAAACACCCGTCTCAACTTTTCGCAAGCGCACATTACTATACCGCGTTCGGGTGATCCGGAATTGAAAAATTCGTCCGACTAAAGTTTGACACGTCGTCGTGCCACGCGCCGCCGCGTCGTTTTCGGTTTGTTGACCGTCCTACTATAATATACTACCCTTCTCTTTCTCTCGAGCCAACTAATTATTATTGTCCGCGTTCTCAAAAAAATAAAATATATATCTTTTTTATATGCCGTATAATTTTTCTCCGTTATAAAATACGTTTTCGACCAATAAATTGTCAAATATTTATAATAATTATAATACTGAACAACCCGGCATATTGATAAAAATATATTATTCCGATCGTTCGATGTATTGCAGAACGATGTAAACGCATCGTGGAACACCCAACTGTATACCAGAAGTTCGAAGTACCTGTGGTTAAGAGATAAACTCGAAAAAGAGTATATAATTTGATGTATACACGAAGGCATTAGTTACGGATTATATTATATATATTGTGGCGTAATCTCCCAAACCACGGTCACTGACTCAGATATCGCATCCGACTTAAATCCATCTCGGTGGCCGACCGGCACGTACTTATATTATCTGCGTCGCGCGCCTTCTCGGACGCGACCGATTTTCAACGTTCTCCCAACGTTCACCAACTCGTTTAGTGCGCACGTGTAAGACGCACTGCGGAATACTTTAAATGAATTATTCGGCGGCACATTATGTCATCCATATGCGGATTAAAATATTATTTTCAGTCTTTTTTTTTCCGTTTTAAACACGACGCGACATTACGCTTAAGTTTGAAGATTTACTACCGTCAATATTCGATTCGATTAAAAAAAAAAAAAAACACATCATTATTTTTATATAGTACCGTCTAAAATATCGCTGCGATAAAAAAACAATTAATATCGTACGTCGTTTAAAAATACTTAAAATTACTTAAAATACTTAAAAAAAACTAATTTATTATTTTTATTATTATTAAAAAGTAAAATTCAGTAATACGATTTTTAAACCGTTACACCGTACGCGCGTATCAATCCCCCCCGTTCTTTTGTTTCGCTGAAACGTATAACAATAACCGTTTGAAGCCGATTTTAATAACGAGCAAAGTAGACGCAAATAATTCATATTTTGCACTCGCGGCCTTTGAAGACGTTCTGAACGCATGAACGAACTGTAGTCGAGCGGCAAAGCCCACGTGGGCTCGTCGATCGTAGCATTTATCGTGTAATGTTTTAATATCGCCGCGCAACAATCGGATATTGCAGTGATGTCGAGCCGGTCGTGTAAACACGATACGGTGCCGAATTCCGAACGGCGGTGGCGGCGGCGGAATCGTTGTTCCGCGCCCGTCCAAAACACGTCGTCTTTATCCTTCGTTTTGATTCCAGGGCAACAGCAACAGTTCCACGCCTTCGCGTTCGGCCAACGGCCGTTCTTATCCACGCACTTTGCCAACCCGCTGGACCCGCTCCACAGGACCGCCGATCCGCTCGCGTTCCGAATGCCCGCCATGGCCAACTGTCAAAGTGAGTTCTTGCATAACGTTTTTACGCGAAATAGTGTAGATGTTGCGAAAAGGTATCGTGCAAAAAACGCGAATCCGTGTTTTCGGGGGTTTATTATAATCCGAAACCCGTCGCCGCGCCGCCGCGTAACAGGTACCTTACGAGGGTCGGTTCCCAGGGGTATGGGTTCCTTTGAAACGATAACGACAACGGATGAAAATAAAAATATCGAATTACACGGGCGCATCTTCTCGGTCTTTTTCGAACAGACGTTAGGTTTAGACAATATTCGCTCCGACGAAAACGATCAATCCCAGCGCGTAATAAAGTGGCGATTCAGTCCGTCTGCATACGCAACGTTTTGCGTTACGGTCGTTACGAGTTGCTAAATCGTGTTCCACGGGGTTCGTTTCCGTTACGACTCTGTATATTTGATGTCCTTTAAATATGCGAAACGGGCGAAGCGTATCTATACGTATTTGAGCGAAGCGAGACGCGTGTCGGTTTTACTACGACGGACGTGTGTTTTCACTAATTTATTTTCTTTGTGTCCGTCTATATCGTCACGTTTTCGATTCGAAGAAATTGTCCGACTTTTAACATTACGTAGGGTTTATTAGATAGAAAATATTCAGTCAGGTTTCCTTACGGTTAAAATCGAAAAAAAAATAATGAAAAGCTATAAAAAAAAAACTAAATTTTATTTCATTTTAATTGAAAAACGAATGTACTTTAAATTTTCATAGATAATTTATATACGTATTACCGCTCCACAGAGATGGCGTAATTTAAAATATTATATTTGGCGACACAGTAATTACGCATAAGTTAAATATTCAACTTTGCTGTGTGCACAAACTGCATTATTACTAATACATATTATTATTTGGTATTGACAATAAAAAAAATGAATTAACCATAGTTTTTACAATCGATTTATGGTCGTATCAACTAATTACCATTTAACAAATCAATTGTGCTAGTAACCCGACACTGATTTTTTTCAGTGCTCGAAATTGTGTATAACTCGATGTGTATTCGATAGACCGAAGGCCCGTCGCGTAATGTATCGTGTGCGACGTCAAATACGGCTCTTCTAAACACCGTGTAACTCACCGCGTAATTATGATTTATGATCCGTCGTACAGCCCGGCCCCCGCAGTGTTCGCGCAATTTTTATCCGCGCGTCGACGACAATACACCGCCGACCGACGTAATGATGGTGTTCGCCACGGTACGAACAACGCGTTTCGATCGTTTCCGCGGTGGTAAAAACCATAATTTACACACACGCACACGACGACGTGGTCGTCGTCGCAGGACGCAGGACGCGACGACGATATTGTGCGCGCCGCCGCAGGACGCGCATCGATTTCATCGTTATCCGCGGACACACGCGCGTCGTCCGTTCGTATATTGTGTGTACTATCGCGTCCCGTTTACATCATCGCCTATCGTCATTCACGCCGAGAGAGGATAATATAACGATTGTCGTTATACGGATTAGTGGGACTTCCCGCGCGGCAAATGCATAAACTGTGTCCGCTAATGATTTCAGCGCCGCCGCTTCAGGCGACCGAACGATTTATTACGTGTATTATAACGCAGTCCATCGTGATAACAATATCCGTGTCTAATACACATTCGCCAGTGTGTGCGTACGGTGGCGGTCATTCGATTCGCCGACGACGTTTACGTTTGCAGCGCGGGCCATTAAACGGACTCGGGTAAAATATACTTTCTAAAAGTATTTGGAATAAATACTCCGGTAGGCGTCGCGAAGACGGAACAGCGTACATCGTTTACTATTAAAAAGTACTTTGGACATTTTTCATTTTTCAGTTTTACGCGTTGAAAAAAATAATAGTCGCCGTAATAGTAGTAATTATAGAGCCGATGTTAAAATATATACGTATGACTGTGATTTTCAACCTAACGGTAGATCTGATATTATTATGATCTTATGATATTTATGATATGAATGATGTGAATTCAATGTGCGGTGTTATTCACGAGTTTTTGTAATCAAGGATTTTCGATTAACGGTCAACGCACATGTAAAATTTACAACAATTCAAAGACGAGAACACAATTAGAAAAACCTCTAAATCAGGTGTATAAATTACATTATTATTTATTACAAATATTATGTTGGTTACGCGTTTCGACATATTTTTTCAAAATTTATGTCGGTCGTTTTTTGCTCTTTTTTTGTAACGATACGGCATTACTAAACATTCCAGCTGCGCTGCTAGACAGAGGTGTGTTGAACTTTAAATAAACACTTTTCCGATTGTTGGTGTTTCGATTAAATAATGTAAAATTCGAATTTTATTTAGTAAAACACTTGAGCAAATGTTTATAATTTAACACGAAAAAATCTATACTTAACAAAATATAACTTACCGGCAATAATATAGGCACATTAAATGAACATTTCGTATAGAACAGGCGAATGATTATAATTATTAATTGTTCAAATGAAAAATCGATTTCCTCTACTACGAGTATATACTTTTTACTTTCAAATAATTTAAAACCATAAATCACGAGTATAAGAAACCAATAAACTCATATTTTGAGTGGTATAAATATTTGAGACAGTTTTTAATTGTTCGCGGTTAATATTATTGTGGTTCTGATAAAATATATGTACTTAAATTGTTCATAACTTCATAGGGTTCAATCACAGCCTATAGCATTTTTTTCAAGTTTTTTTTTTGTTATCTTCCCATAATTTTATTTATTTAGTTTTCGTTTTGTATTTATTATTTCCTACGCTAATTTAGTAGAACCGAGTAAAATAAAAAAAAACGAAATCACTAACGTTTAATGAAATTAGTGAAAACAGTGTGGTTTTCAGATTAATTAGCAAATAGGTGGATGTAGTCTATTATCGCAGTGCAATATTTAGACAGCAGTTTATCATCAGATCATGTGTTCTGCGGTTACTCGCAATATTATTTAATGGTAATAACACTAATAATTATATCAAAGAACGCTATATTAACTACTACACTATTCGGTGATGTTTGTTCGAGTTAATTTTGCTGTCTATTTTTCATTTCTACACAATATGTATTATACGATTTCGGTTCTCGACAATTAATCAAGAGTCGACGGATATTTTCTTTGTAAACTAAAATCAACATTTTTAGTTTTGCGTTTGATTATAATTTCAACGATTATATCAGCGATTTCCAGGGATAAAAGCCCGCGTGTGTCAAATTTTTTTTCGCAATAATTATCTAAGTCCACGATTCGTAACCCGATGACCAATAATTATTATAATGTGACCAAACATTCAGCGCCCATTTCCAACCGATCGCCTCGACCGATTTCATAGTTTTTTGTTTGTCCAACGATAGTGACGTTGAGCTTTCTTTTACCTTGTTCGACAGATATGGGTCAGTTCGCGCCACATCACTCGTGGGGATACTCGCATTCCACCGCGTACTCCACGTGGCCGGGCGGAGGCGGATGCACCAACTTCACGCCGCCCGCGCTCGCCACCACCGGCTTCGCGGGCACCGCGGCGGCCGCGACGTCCGAGCTGCACACCTCCCTGTCGGCCGCCGGCCACCATCACGACCTGTTCCCGAGCTGCACGGTCAACGCGCAGACGACGGCCGCCGGTAAGTCGTAGTCGAAAAGTCATAATTATTAGGGCCCGGACTTTTGATGACTATTTACATTTATATACCTAATAGGGCTCTTTTTTCAACTTTCTACGTCGTCCTGGATAAAAACGTATTACTATATAACGAATAATTTTTAATTTATGTTAAAATGCGTTTTATGGTGTTTATTTTGTTGTTTTAAATTTCATTTTTTCGACGCGTACAGTTCATTTGAAATCATTGCTTTTCGCGATTTCATCATAATGGTTTTTATTCATTGTGATTTCACGAAAGAAAATAAAAACGTATTTATTTATGTTATACAGTAAAACCTCATTAATCCGGACTTCGTTTAAACCGGACCCCTTTAAAAACGAGTCCTACAAATTTCCGTTTACGTTACATAATCTCAAAGATTACAATATCAGGTCCACGATTTAAGATTTCGCGTCTGCTGTGAAAGAGATAAAACCTATGACTTTGATTGACTCGTGGAAAAAAAAAACTTTTGAAAATCGATTTTCGGTTATACAACCTAGAGCCCCAAATTAGTCCGGATTAACGCGAGGTTCTAGTGTATTATTTTGTAATGCGTCGTTGCAGTGATGCCGTCGTTCTCGGACACCGGCGGCGGCGGCGGCACGACGGCGAACACTGGCGGCGACCTGGAACAACAGTTGTTGCTGTCGTCGACCACGACCAACTGCCATCAGCAGCACGACCGGTCCGGGTTCCCGACGGCCAGGGGCTACCAACAGCAGCAGCAGCAGCAGTCCGCGGGCAACGAGCAAGTGATGGCGCCGCCGCAGCCTCCGGACTTGCACCCGTCCACGTCCTCGGGCCCTCGGTCCACCGACTCGTCGGCGCCGGACTCGCCGGTTGGCCCGGGCGGCGGAGGCGGCGGCGGCGGTGGCGGAGGCGGCGGGTCCACCGACGACATGATGGCCATCGGTCAGTCGCACGGTTACGACCACTCGAGTTACCACGGCGGCGGCGGCAACGGCGGCCAGGCGACCATGATACCGGCGTCGCTGCAACTGTACTCGCAGCTGTACCACGCGTCCGCGGCCGGCAACGCGACCAGGCACCATCACCACCATCACCACTATCACCAGCCCGGCGACGGCGACGAGCACCTGGTGAGCGCGGCCCAGAGGCCCGCGCAACAGGCGGTGGCCGCGGCCGACCACTCGGCCGTCTGGAGACCTTACTGAGAGCGTTTGGGCACGCGATCGTTTGGACGGTATTCCGCGGACGTGCACCCGTCGAACGTTGTAACCGTCGTCTCGACGTCCCCGCTCGGCGCTGAGACGATTTCTTCTCGGGTCGCGCGCGTGTCGTTTGGGAATCGCTCTCATACCGTTGGATAAACGTGGAGGTCGGTTTCTCCTCGAAAATCGCGTTTTTTTGGATTTTTTTTTACGACCGATCGTCGATTTGGGCTCGGGCCACGTGGCGCACGCCGTATCGCTCCGGATGAGTTTTTTTTTTTGTTTCGAAATTTTACAGGACGTTTTTTTTTTTTGAACAAAAACCTTTTAATAGCGGTCGTTCTCGACGTCGAAATAAAAGACGGAACTACTTGGGTATGAAGTGTCGAATACGGGCGGCGTCACGAGTTGTGCGTAAAGAATTGGATTTCATACCGGCCAAAACGGAGGTACCGTGTCGTCTGGCCCGAGACACGAATAGCCGAGTAGATCGAATCCTTCGGCGTCGTCACATCGTTCGCCCTTTCGGACGGTTTACTTTTTTCTATTTTAACCAACGGCGACGAGCGAGTGGACAAGTGTATCGAGAGTCCGCCAGAGATAAAAACGTCTGTTGTAAAAACGACAGTCGTCTCGTGGGCGGTGTAGTACCATCCCGAATATCTATTTCGGTAATGATATATTCTCCGATTCGCTACGAGGTGGCGAATAACGAACGCGGCCATATTAATTTATAATGTACACTACTTAACAGACTTTCGCGTTAGATTATTATTATTATAATTACTATTATTCCATACGATTATTATTATTAATACTATTATTATTATTATTATTATACACACCGAACGTACTATATTTATATAATATACATTTATAATACGCGTAAATCTTGTGATTCGAATGTGTACGACGTGCAATATTAAATTATGTAACCTCGACGCACGGTGCCGTGTTTTTTTTTTTTTCTTTTTCCAATTTTCCTCCCTCGACTCGGCCGTTTGTTTATCGTATCGTGTGCGGGGGAGGAAAAAATTTCTCTCTCTCTGCCGTCCGGCCGACGATCGTATACAACGTGGGCGGCGGCGGCGCGCGGAGAACGAACGGGCAGAGAACGCAGCAGCAGTCCTTGCATATTGAAAACCATCGCGCGCGCCACCGCATGGCGCAAACCAACTTTGCGCGCGTAACAAGACGCCGCCGCCGGGGTCGGTCGTCTCTCTTCCGTCGGGGGTGAGTGGGTACACACTATGCATACATATATATATATTTTTAAGTATATAGGCGGCGGGCGGGCGGGCGACTCCTCGTGTAGATTCCACAGTCATGTATTATTCATTACGGTGGGCCGCCACACGCGAGATTCCGCCGACTCCGGGGCTGTTGTAAGTAACCTCGGAGCCGCTGGGAATACGGCGTGGGAGTTATGACGAACGAAATTCATTATCTTACTTGCGGCGGCGGCGGCAGAGACGCGAGGAACACACGGTGGCGGCAAAGGAATTCATAACTCCCGGGCGCGAGAGAAAGACAGCGGAGAGAGGAGCGAGAGTCTTTCCCCGCGAGACCAATAATTGTGCCGGGCTCTGGCTTTTCGCGTGCGCCGCTAATAACGCGTGCCCTTTTGTTTTAATTTCTAAAGTCTCATCTCGTATTCACCAGGCCCGCGCGCATCCGTTAATTATAATATTCCTCGTTCAACCGGAACGCGAGCGAGCGCGCGCGCGTTCTCCTCACACGCGTCGCGCGCGCGCGCCATAATATATTATTATATACGCACTGCAGTGTATGCGACGTCACGATATTATTATTATATGTGTATACGTGCTCGCCGTCGCGCGTCGTACAATATGCGTCTAAACGGCACCAAACTTTCGTTTCGTATACACATATAGGCGTGTCAGAGGTTTTGTTAAAATCATCGTCGGCGACACTATAGGTAGACTCTACCCGTAGGTTCTTAACCTTTTCTGGGTCATGGATAGGGTTGCCAACCGTCCCGCGCGAGGCGGGACGTCCCGTATCCAGGGCTCAAATAATGCGTCCCGCGATGCGTGTCCGCGGGACGCTGACTGTCCCGCTTCTTGGTAAACCTGTCCTAGTCCTATTAAAAATAACTATTACGTTCTTATTTTGCGCATTTGAAACTATTTCCCATCCGAAATTCCCTTCGACTCGATTGCACGTGCCGGTTAGGACACTTATCGAAATGTGTATATAAAATCAATATTATTTTCGGTGCAAAATCATCTTCGTAACATTTTGATCAAACGTTGACTATACTAAAATTTTTGGTATGTCCCGCTTTTTTTGTCGAGTCCCGCATATAAATATCTGATTTCCCGCTTATTCGTAAATGAGAGTTGGCAATTTTTCATTTTAATAATTTTTAACGATAGCACAAAGGCTATTTTAGTTTTTTTGTAGTTTTGTGTAATTATTGCATTGCCACGGTAAATATAAAATATTTATACATGTGCATGTCATCTAAGTTTGATAATAAACACGAAATAACGACCGGTTTACCCCGTGATTGTCTTTCAAGAGGCGGAACACGAGAGCAAGAAATTGTGCATAAATTTATTAATTTTGGGTTTATTTTACAAAAAATAACAAAAAACGCTAAAATCAGTGCGTGGACCCCCCGGGTAACCGTCTACGGACCCCCTAGGGGTCCACGGACCACCGGCTAAGAACCCCTGAGGTAGAGAAAAAAATAATCTGTTATTCTTGGTATTCGCATAGTTCTGAGCGACGCATACACATGCAACTGGCCGACTCGCGTTCGACAAATATCGATAAGAGTGCATCGGTTTCGTGTGAAGTCGCATTATTACACAGGTAAGTGTTACACGCCTCGTATTATATTATGCATATTACGCGATCGAACGGATCGCTTTGATTTGATTAGATTTTGAAAATAAGAAAATGATAGCGTGAAGACGGCTCACGGGTTTACCATACTTTTTGAGTAACGGGGGAAAAAAAGAATTCACTACTTTGGCGTGAACCCGGTAAATTTGTCAACAATCTCGATCGCGCCAGGTAAAGCGTAATTATTTGCCAACGAAAACCACGCGCGTGCGTTCACGATCGGACCGAGTGTTCGAAATCATCATACTATTGACAGCCACGAAATCGAAATTCTCGTTTCACTCGGAATCGACAATGTTATTTTTAGGTAAGTTAATCGTCGAGTGAAGCGAACAACTCGTACCCGTATGAATTAGGGCTAGGCGATCACTATAGTTTAGACATCGCTCGAATATCTATAAAATTTCCGATAATATAGATTTTTTGTTTTTCACTTTGTTTTAAGAATTTCGAGACTACGGCAATTTATCGAACGGTCAATCGCGATTTAAATAAAAACATTTTTTTGTATCGTGTGCTCTTTTAAGATTTAGTAAAAGAAGGAAGAGCACCGGGTTAAAGTTAGATTTGTAAAAAGTGGAATCTATTGAAAATGTAATATAAACACATCTGAAATAACCTTACGGATTCATTAAAATCTATCATTATACTTCTTACATTTTATTTGGCGCCGACGGCCATTGCCGGAACGGATTGGAAATAACAGGTGCACACAATCACACCATTGAGCTCATGTTGTTATAGGTAAGTGACAATAGTGTACATAATAAAGTTGCAGTACTAATGGGGATCGATCGTGGACTGCCGATTAAGTCAAATAATGGTCCACCGAAAGTGTGCAAATGTCTAACTCGTGTTGGAAGAACATATTGGTGCGTTTAAGCACTTGGGTTACGGTAGTCCTTAAAATTTCAGTGAATGGTCCTTTCCGGATCGGAATTTTTCCGTCGATTCCGGTAAAATGCAAGAACGATAAAATATATTATAAAAAATATAAAACAAAATTAATAAAAACCAATAACGTTTAATGCTTAATACTCGTATGACAATAACAAAGTATTATTAAATATAGAAAATAATTTATCAAAACTATAAAATATATATTAATAATATTATATATAACAATGTAAACATCTGACGATGTATTTTATTCGAAACCGGATTTATTGTTGAACTCTTTATATTATATTATAATACTCCTGGCAAGATCTATTTTATTTTTTCATTTAATAATTTATATATAATTTAAAGAATGCACGGTCGTAACTTTTTTTTAGTTAGGGACAGATTATGTTTTATAAAAATAATTTAAAATGTAACCCTATCAACTTAAAGCAATATTATCCGTGGCGGCTTTGAGTATGGGCAAAAGGGGCGGTGTCTCGTCCGAACATGAAGTAAATAATACTCTGCGATTATTCTTCTTAGCTCATCGATATCACAAATTTTCAATAATTTCTACAAATTCGTAATTTTTTTATTTCAAATTCGGCCATCGAGGGCATCGTGATTAAAGCGATACCAATATTTAAGAAATCGCATATTAATAAGACTATCATATTATATTCTTTTTATTCTTTTTTTTAATAGTAGAGGCCCCCCTACGATTTATCATCATAAAAGTTAAGTAACGCTCCAAGAAACTGTAGGTACTTTATGATTTAAAAATCGTAAATAACAATTTTTGACCTTAAAATTTTGTAACGATTAAACGGAGAAACGTTTCTCCAGCCCAACGCGTAGTTTTTTAATTTTTGCGGGGGCGGGGGTTGAGCAGGAATTCCGGGAGTGATGGCAGGTTATTGAGCACTAAATATTGGCGTTGGAAAAAGTTGAAAAATCGAAAAGGAGAGAAATGTTTTCGTCACGCCGCCTTCTACCTGATAAGTGATAACACAACAATAACACGACTGTTGTGAAATCGATCGGGCGATAATAGTTACGTATACTTTCGCTGTTTAGCTATCGACGCGTACCGGTTTACTGTTTCAGTCTTTATCGAACCGTCGTCGGATGTCGTTGTCCGAATATTTCGATAATTTGTTCATTTTTTTTTTTCTAGTTTTTGTTTTTCGCACTAAGCCCAACCGATTGATTTCGTTTCGTTACAACAATGTAAAGAATCTAAATTAAATTTTTTTCATAAATCTTATACTCGCGAAGAAAGCTTTAGGTAAAAGTTTTAAATAATTTATTATTTATAATAATATTCTAATTTATGCATAATTTTTTTTTGTGTTTTTTTTTTTTAATTTGATTATACGGCGTATCACAATCGACAGAACAAAGCGATGGAAAATTTAGAAAATAATATTGTCGAAAACTCATAACCTGTCGTGTCTGTAACGAATGAAATAATTAATGTAGCCGTGTTCGAAGTTCAAATAAACAAACAAAATAAATCTGGTTTTTATCAATCGTCTCGACACGACACTGGTATCTCATAGGTGAGTTCTATTCAGAGTTTTAATATAAAAACAAAATTATACCGATTTTCGTTGGCATTCCGCTTATTATTTTGCAAATGCGATGGACGAAAATCGCCTACTTTCTCTAATCAATCTTTTTCGTTTCACTCTTATGCCAATCGTCGTCTGATATAATGTCGTGTTCATTTTTTCGCCGAGCTCCACAGGTTGCAAATTTCGTTTGTTTTAAGAACGTTTGACGTCTAAATTAAACTGTCGTTATAAATCCGTTGCCGTTATAAAAATATTACGATAAACGCCAAAATATTGTTGCAAAAACCTTTTCGAAGACGTCTAGCGACGGAAACAAGTCACTGCTCAAGATAAGTGGAACTATTTTAATTTTTTAATTTTATTATTTCAATTTGATTGTATTATAATTCGGTTAAAAATCATCGTAGACGATAAATGAGTTATTTCCGAATTCTTATAACATACAAATCTTACGTAAGACCACACGATAATCGAGTTGTTTTATAATAATTTATGTTAAATTATTGTTTAATGCGTTGCTAAATGTATATTATGAATTAGAATATGTGAAATAAAATGGGCGACCAAAGTAAAAAGTACGGTTCGTTTGATGAACGCATAATGTGTACATTCAAAATCACCGAACACGTCTCTAAACATCTAAAGAAACTAAAATCGAATTAAAAAAAAATCATAAAAGTTTTTTCTTTTGAATTTCGCCGAACAACGTGTGAGTACATTTTATAACTTTTTTTCGACCAAATAAATAGGTAATAGGTATTTGTTCGAAATTCGCTGTTATGATATTATTAATTATTCATTTATAGGTTATTCGTTCTCAACAATTATTCATCTTCGTTCCCGAGAATTCCCACACGGTCCTGAGATTTCGTTTCTGAAATTTCACGCTGCCGTCGAACTTTCCGAGAATCGTCCGTGCCCGCGCGTCCTGTCTTCCTGAGAATACTCTAACCGAGGTTCTAAAACTCTAATCCAGGTAAAATATAATACTATAGCTCGCGAAGAGTATAATATATAAAATAAATCGAACAATTATACGTGAACGATTTTAACGTATCGTAGCTACGAAAATAGCGACACTTTTTTTTTAAATCAATATTTAATGGGTAGCTGGAAAAAAAATTTAGAATTTTAAAAACAATATTTTCATCTCGTTTTTTTTTTTTTTCTATGAAAATTACCGTTTTAATAGTGTGTAGGATAAATTGTTGATTTTAGATATTTATGTAAATTGACGGCAAAGAAAATTGGGAAAAAAAAATAAATACATTTATGTATTCGATCTTTTTATAATATAAGAGTTTCTTATTAATACGTCTAGTCTAAACTTGTTTTAGGATCATATAATATTATGGGAAAGAAACGTAAATCAACAGATTAAGTTTTTCATAATTTCATCGTACGCATTTGTATTATGTTGACGCTTTGCAACGGATTAAAGGTAAGAATTTATAATACGAGAAAATGTGAACTGCAATTATTGGTATAATATTAAAAAACAAATTCTATTGCAAAATGAGTTTTTAAAAAATCCCGGAGAAATATAGGCTCGATCGAATTTTTCTTATAAAGATTTTGTTACAAAGATAAAATTCATAATTTTTCAAATACTATTTTTTTCTACTCAAAACGTGTTTCAAATTATTGAAAATTTGCTAAAAGTTTTTTTTTTTTTCAAACGTTCATCAACAATTTTTTTTTTTTTTTTAGTTATTTAAAATCATCATTAATTACAATAACAATTTATAATAACAATAGTATGATTTTTTTCTATCTCATTAAGCAGATTTCTCTTTAACCACAATTCATCATCGTTTTAAAATTTGTATAAATAACTATTACGTACAAAACCAAAAGACTCGGTGCCAGTCGGCTTTTTTTTTTATCCTTAAACCATTAAATTATAATAATATCATCATCGGACTTTTTGTTCACCAAGCGTCTTTTGGATTAGAGTCTGGACAGCTTAAGTTGACCCCGAGGAATGCAACCGTATTTTGGGTTTACATAATAAGCCAGTTATTTAAACCGAAAGGATGCTCCATAAATCCTTGGCTTTAAAGTATGCAGAAACAATTCCTAAATTCTCTGCATCACGACGTACTACTATTGTTGTCGAATAATTTCTTTACCGAATAAATTCCATTTCGTCGCGGCGTTTTTAACATACGATAATATAAACTCGGTGACGTAGCTGTGATTTTTCCTTTGAGGGGTGGGGTGTAAGACTTATGAGCTATGAAAATTCATAAAATGAAAAAAAGTTTTCAAATTTCTCGATACTTGTCACGGTAGATAAAAAAATAAAATATTATATTGTAAGTGTATTTTTAATGTTTATAATGTTAATAATATCTATACCTACTTATGAAATAACGATTTTAAGAGTAATAAAGTATTAAAAATACCAATTAACCGGTTCCCCTCATCGTCATATTCCATACCTAAAACTAAAGTATAAAAACAAAATCAACACTATTATTTTATAGAAACCCCAGTAACGCGGTAGTTTTACATTCCGAATAAAATAAAATATAATAAAAACTAATATTATATATAAATATGTCGTTTTATTTCACGTGGGTTCAGTGAGCTCGTACGAGTATGTAATCGTACCCAATCGTTTGATTTTTGCGTGGAAATTATCACTAGGATATCGTAATTATAACTACGTAAAATTGATTATTAAATTTATTAGTTTCACTATTGCACTAGAGTTTACTAAGGCCAAGCGCACACGGAGCAACTGTTTTGGGACAAAAGTTGCAAATCAATTGAGTTTACAACCAGTTTGAAACCAGTACGAAACTGGTGTCCGCACACGGACATGACTGATTTTAGATCAGTTGCTTAGTTAATTCGAGCAGTGCAGTTGTTTTTTCGGTTTTTTGCTATGTCGAATTCAGATTCAGATGAAGAAGATATCATTGATTATTATCAATACCGCAAGCTACGCAGAATACGGAGGGAGCATTGGGTACATCCATACATAAAAGAAAATGCGAACTTAAGGCTATTTGTAGCAGCACAGGAACTATCTCAGACGGATAGAAAGTTTATTGCTTTCTACAGAATGTCGAAACAACAAATTGAATATATTATATATTGTATTGGCACGAATATTAGTTTAATAATAATAATACACGTGTTTAATAATTACAATAGCAACGCAACTGCAACCGCGGCAAACGATTGCGGACAACCGATTGTAAACTGATTGCAAACTAATCTTATTTTTATCGCCTCGTGTGCGCTTGGCCTGAGTTTACTGATTTTTTCTAATACTAATCCAATGTGATGTGGTTTTTCGGTAACAATTCGAGCGATAATCATGATTTCGAGAGCAAACCGGCGATAAAGATAAAATAATTTATCCAAGTTTTTAGAATCTAAAACGTAATAGACACCGAAAATGATAATAATTGTCAACGTCGTAAAGGTTGTAATTATGTGAATATTCGTCGTAAATTCGCGAAATGCAATATTCATACGGAACGTTGTCCAAACAAAAGCGGTTGGAAAAACGTTGAAATAACGGCGGCGGCGTATATATCGCAGCTCTATCTGACGGAAAACGGCGCGTAGAGTTTTTCCCACCCTCGCAGTAGTTTCTTTCTTTGGGACGTGCTGCTCGTTGAAGAAAAGCAACCCCTCTGTTTTTCTTAAAGTTTTCTTACCCGCTTTTTCTCCGCCCCATTTTTCTCGGCCGAGAATAAAACTCGCTGCTTTCACGAGATGTCGCTGATATATTTCGAAAACGCGGAAAAATTGAAGGCGAAAAAAAAGAAAAAAAAAACTGCCGTCC
Source organism: Drepanosiphum platanoidis (assembly GCA_948098885.1). Classification (NCBI taxonomy): domain Eukaryota; kingdom Metazoa; phylum Arthropoda; class Insecta; order Hemiptera; family Aphididae; genus Drepanosiphum; species Drepanosiphum platanoidis. The sequence continues at coordinate 6,383,202 of OX402529.1, read as the reverse complement.
GCGGCGAAACTCTGGCGCTACGGGTGGGCCACCGGTGCGGGTGTAAAAATCAAATATCACGTCGAAAATTGCTTATGAACAACGATTTCGAGCGAAATATACATATAATAATAAAGCGTATACACGTATTATGTTCAAACTTTCAAAGTGTTTTAACCGCCAAATTATCAATTTTACCAAAGGGCGAACGAGTACAAAAACCGCACGTACTCAACCAATTTTCCATTTATAAATACGCGGTACGCCGTGTGAAACTTTCGTTCACGCAATTTTACTACTACCCGCAAGAACCGCGGAAAAAAAATGAATAAATCATGCGCGTTCGAGCAGAATTTCAAACGTTTTATACTTAAAGAAAATATTATGCTCTTGCATAGGTACGTGCACTCGACCGTATTAGGTTTACCCGATTGAGGCCCGTGTCCGACCCGCGTGTACAGACGGATCTACAAACGTCGAATCCAATCTCGTGTCGATTTTTGGATTGTCATTTCCTCAAGTCCCTCCTTCAAGAAGAGATCGTTCGACAACCGAAAATTTAGAGTTTTTAACGAAAACGTTTAACTCGCGACGAAATCAACCGCAGAAACTCGCGATTATCACCGCGCACTCGTAATCTGCAATCGTTCGAAAAGCGACCGTTTAAAGGTACGGTCAGGTCACGGCGTGTCGAATTTCGGTTGCCGCAGCCGACCGCACAACTGCCGCCGCAGAAACAGTATACACGCGACTCGTCGCGACGACACAATGTGTCCAAATTACTAATAATCAGCATTTGCGCCTTTTGAAGACGAGATATTGGTTCAACAAGTGCAAAACTATCCTATAAAAATATGGAAAGAAATATCGACAAAAATGGAAAAATCCGGTGAATAAAATAATATTTCAATAAAAATTGAAATGAAACTGAAAATGAACCGACAATAATCTAATCACGAAGACTGAGTAAAAAAAAAATCGTTCCGTCGTCGCGTCTCGCGGACCACACTCGGCCGCCCGATGCGTTTCTGCCGGACCCGGCAGAATGAAAATGTAATACATAATTATAATATTATGAAGAACAATAATGGAAATCATACGCGTTTTCATCGGGTTCGCCGCATACCTACGTCATCGACGGATCCGACTTATAACAATAATTATGTACGTTTCGGGTGTTCCGTCCGAGAACGTGTCGCGTGGACGGAAATTAAAATCGTAACCTTTGAAAGTAAATTCTGCTCCACGCGGCCTTTTAAAAACGTATACGGCGCGTATTTCAAACGGTGTCCGTCGCTTCGGGTTGCGGTCACGGGTTTCGACGATAAACGCTAACGCGTGTTTTGTGGACAATCGCGACGCGGGTTCTTGTTCTGTCGTCGCGTCTCGCGGACCTCACCATACGCGCGATGCGTTTCTGCTGGACGCGGCAGAACGAAAATATAAATAATTATAAAACGACGAATAATAATGGAAATCATACGCGTTTTCCAGTGCCGCAATTATGAATTCTGAGGCCCGTGTGCAAGGATTTATTTAGAGGCCTCAAATTAATAATATCATCAATATCCGTTTACTATAAAACCGAATTATTTACAGATCCAATGAAGCTTGCATGATATTAATTATCATCTACTTATGCTAATAATAAATTCATTGAAAACAATTACAAAAAAATCGAAAACCATTCGAGGTACGAGCCACGAGGAAGTAAAGAATAACAATATAGGTTAAATTCATTTTGAAACGGACAATCTTCAATTTTTAGCTTACGGTTTGGGAGGCCCCTAAGAACCGGAGGCCCGTGTGCATCGCACACCTTGCACACCCAATTGTTGCGGCACTGGCGTTTTCATCGGGTTCACCGCATACCTATGGCATCAACGGATCGCGCGGACGAAAATTTAAATAATTTGAAAATAAATTCACGCCTTTTAAAAACGTATACGGAGCGTTTTCAAACGGTGTCCGTCGCCTCGAGTCGCGGTCACGACGACGACGATACACGCGCGCGCGCGCGCGTTTCGCGGACAATCGCGACGCGGGTTCTCGTTCTGTCGTCGCGTCTCGCGGACCACACCACACTCGGCCGGCCGGTCGCGCGATGCGTTTCTGCTGGACGCGTCAGAACGAAAATATAAATATAATTATAAAACGACGAATAATAATGGAAACCATACGCGTTTTCATCGGGTTCGTGCCGCATACCTACGGCATCGACGTGTCGCGCGGACGAAAATTGGAATCGATTGAAAGTAAATTTTGCCCCACGCGGCGTTTTAAAAACGTACACGGCGCGTTTTCAAACGGTGTCCGCCGCCTCTGGTCCCGGTCATGACGACGACGATACACGCGAGAACGCGTAGATAGGCGCGCGCGACGCGGGTTCTCGTTGCGCGAGGGGGAAACGCCTCTCTGTATTATATAGTCGCGCCGCGCGCCCTGCAGCCCGCCGCGAATCGACACCGTCGCGGTTTGCGGTTTCGCCCGCCGCCGCCGCCGCGCCGCCCCGTTGCGGTGACGATCGCGGCGGACGCCGGGGCGAGGTGGAAAAAAGCACTCTGCTCGCGATATTTCGCCGAAATGATTGGCTGCGGTTAACCGCAAACTCCGACCAACCACCGCACCCAGTCCACACAGGCCGCCGCCTCAGCCGCCGCCGCCGCCGCTGACTTTTTCCGTCGCGATAAACCGCCGTAGTGTACCGTGCGGTCGCCTCGGCGGCCGACATCGCGGTCGCGGTCGTAAAACGGTTATCGCGCGCGGTGGTGACGTCGTCGTCGTCGTCGCGGTCGCGGCGTTCTCCCGAGTTCGCGGACGTCGCGCGCGGCTCGCGCGGCTCATACAAAAACGCTCGCAGTTTGTGTTTATAATAGGTGGATATTGTCGTTGTCGTTCGAGTCGTCGTTGTACGTAAATGTTACGAAAAATCGGGCGAGAAAAAACGAATTCGTCGAAAACAGGTGAGTGCCGGTCGACTACGAGAGTTACGATATCTTACAGACCGACTCCGAGTATTTCACGAGTCCGCTGCGGTTCGTGTCATCGACAAAAACATAAAACGTTATAATAAAAAAGGTTTATTCGGAAAAAATACTAATATCGTTTACGATTATAATATTTTACGATCATAAAAGATTTTTCTCAAAACAAATGTTTTGTACCTTCTAATATTGTATTTGTCCCCCGAACACTCGATTTTTCTTAAGGCTCTCAATAACTTTTCGCTCTACCTATCGTATGCGGTTTGCGGGTCACCTGCGATATTTTATCTCTTGCGGTAAACTTAACAACGAGAAAAACCAAATCGATTCAGACGTATTTTAATTACGGTTGTCTATACAGAAACGTTATGTTTTATCGATAATATTTAAGACGAAGAGTATAAATATTCACAATAAACTTGAATTTTTAAACGAACTTCCGGGATTTCGCGACATGCATACGGTGTCTTTGGCACGATGAACCGCTACGACATTATAAATTATAGTGTATTTACGCGTCCCGAGACAATGAACTGGCGCGGCGTAGTAACGGCGTTGAAGTAATTTTTTTTTAAACTCGTATCTTTGCAGTGCATTAGAGTACAAAAATAAAAAAAATTAATGAAATAAAACAATAAATTATAAGATTTTTTTGTCGTCGTCGATAACACAATGACGTAAAAACAACGCATAGGTGTTGTACTTGTCGTAGTAATATTTTTATTTATTATATCGCTGCAATGTCAAAGCAAGGTTTGTTTATATATTTTATTAGATAACATAATATTACGCAGGCGTTGTTGATGAAATGAAGTGATCGAATTACTTTTAATACATCTGGTACCTATTATTTTCGTAAGTACAGTCTTGTTTTACTTTATTTATGCTGATCAAAGAATATTTTTATCATTTGTTTCAATTATATAATACATTTTCAAACAAGGCGGTAAATAGAAATCAAACAATCGAGTACACCTCGAATGTGAAAAAAAAAAAATTGTGAATTTTACATTTTAAATACGTATTTCACGAGCGTAATTTGAACACTTTTTTTTCTCAGCCTGGGATGCAAACTCTGGTTCGTACTTATCATAATATAAAATACATGCCGTCAATTTAAATCAACGCAATCGCTGGCAGCTTCAGAGGTAAACAAAAGTTCCAATGTCTCGCCTGCTTTTTAAGTGAACAATGTTCGATGAGTATTTTTCTTTAGCTAATTAATTTTTCGTATAACTTTTTGCTTATTCGAATTTTTTATTTTAATTCGATTATGAAATTTAACATTACATACAATTGTTTATAATTACGGAAATAAAAATCGAAAAAACCCGATTCGTCGTCGGTGATAATGAAATAGACGGAGCCGAGTTCCCGGTCCAAATAAACAAACGAAAGAAACCGGCCGGCTGTCAATGGACGACGGCGCGTACACGCGGAATGAGGTGAAACCGATTCGTACAAAAATCGTAAGCTATCTTCTAATAATTAGTTATTATCGTTTCAGTCTTACTCGAAACGTCGTCGTCGGATAAATTACTCCGAAATAAATGTTGATTCGCCGTTGCACGTATACGTCAGAGTTTCTTCACCGAGCTTAACCGCGGCGTCCTAACCAATCGTCATTATGAATCCACTTTTGACGGGCCCCATAGTTGTACGTATCGTCGGAAACGTTGTTTCGACGCCGGAAGTCGACTGATAGAAACGAATTACGTCTCGAAGCAGGTAAACCTCTATTCCTCGTATTATTACGTTAAAATCATGCAATTATTCCCTTTTAAAAGTCACCGGAAACACACGATGTTCTATTAAATCTATTTGGATTTTGTTTCATCATCAGCGTTTAATATAGTATGAGTATATGTTTTTTAAAAAAAAAAAGACAAAGTCATTTGTTTAATTCAATTTAAATCCGCGTCCTAATTGCAACATTATTTTTTCCTGAAAACCCGTCGCTTTTTCGTGTTTTCGAAAATATTAATTTACATTTCGGTTTACAAAAATATCAAAGGGATTCGCTCCCTCAAATATCGTCACAGACAATACAGTCACCCCTCTCTCTCGTCCTCCTTTCAATTTACCACTTCTATGATGATGTATGTTTATTGTATATTAATAAACGCAATGTGTATCGCAACGCAGTGTTATGTGTTGGCGTTTTATAAACGTGCTACTTAGGGTCGTCTTGTTAGCTCGCAATTAAAATAAGTTATTTTTCGGAGCGCAAAAATAAATCGATTTAATGCGCGTTGAAAGTTTTATCCGTTTCGACTTGTTAAGCAAAATGTTTATAATGATCTCCCGCAAACTTCTACAAGCAACTTACTCTTCATAAAAACTTACCCATAATATTTGAAGAAATATTTTTAGACGGGGGAAACAAATCCACTAAAAAGTTTAACACCCTCGATAAGTTCGGAGTTTTATGTTCCCTCCGCAATCGCTGCGATAATAATACATAATATATGAAAATTACGCGTGCAAGATGTACGTGGAAACGAGCGAAATCGATAAACAAATAAAAAAAATCATAATTAGTATTCATCATGCGATCGGCCACACTCGCAGATTTCGTTGTAAACATATTTTCCATCGGTTTACACTGCTCGGTTGCGCGCACGGCGCAATTCAAAGCAATAACATTCGACTGTTACAGCTAATTATTATTATAATATCGTTTCGTTGACATATTATTTTCCCGACGAAATGTCATGCGAGAACCCGCACGGTGTGACTGTTATGAATACGACGACGTAAACATTATCATTAGCGAAGTGATCACGCGCGCGATTACATTTTAGTTGGGAAAAAATGAACCGATTATCGTTCAAACGTCGTACACAACATAATTATGATGTTATTAATTGAATATTTTTCTCAAACTCCCGAGGGTTTGAGACATTTCGAACTGGTCTATACTTTCTTTTCCGCGGTTTCGATTTATTCGCTGAGAAAATACTTCGATTTATAATGGCGGCGAAACGTGTTCTCTCGGCTAACATATCTCTTCGCACGCTTCGACGACTGGAGTGGATTGCCGCGTAGTTAGAAATCCCGCGTTGCATATAATAATATTATTATGGTGTACTGCAGTTCCGAATGTTCAAGAAGCGAGCCTATACGAGCGCGCGGGCTGCAACGACTCTACTCTACGTGGACCCTATGCCATGCCTTATGTATTATGTAATCAAATATAGAAGCAAATAGAGTCGGTATGGTCTCAATGTTTAATATTGTTATTATTTATGAGTTGGCCGTTCGCGTGACTTCTTGTTTATAATATATGTGATTTATGACGTTTGCGTATAAATAAAGGGTCGAACATTGTCTGCGATGTAAAACGGCGATTTGCACCCCCTAGACAACTACTGAATTCACTTGGGTTTTTTTTTTTTGCTTTTGCTTTTCTCCGGGCGTCGCGGCGCACGCTTTCGCCGGCCAGATTTAAACGCGCGATTTCCATAATTCTTCGAACGCGGCGCGCAATTATTATTGTCGTTATTATTGTATTCGTTTGCGCGCACTGTTCAACGGACCGCGGACGATTAAAAATGAAAAAAAAAACGAGGGGGATATACGGCGGCGGCGGCTTTTCCGCAACGGACGCGTCGAAACGAAAGGCCGCGGGTGACGCGTAGTATAGTGGGACGGCATTCGCGTGTTGATTTTCATACGTCGTCTTTTTGTAATTAATACCGACGACGGCCGAGGTATACAATAATACGAGAGCGCGCAAAGACGGCCGTTCGTTTTCAAATTTCATTCTCGTCTTGCGAAATCTCCTTTTGCCCGAGTCGCCGCGGCCTCCCGAGGAGATTATAATTAAATTAATAAACGTTTTCAATAACGGAGTTTATTATTTAGGCCGGGCGCGCGAGAGCGGAAAAGGTACAGCGGAAAAACTCCCGGTCTCGTTTCCCGCAGCGACTCTTTGTCTCGGGTTTTCCGCCTCTCTCGAAAGTTTCCCTCTGTAATGAACCGCCCGCGCCCGCTCGCTGCGCGTTACACGACGACTTTTCGAAATATTAATGAATCCGGTCAATATTCGTATACGTATATACATATATTGTATATAAAACGACGTGCCTTTCTCTCTCTCTCAATAACGAACTTTTCGATTACTATTATTTTTTTATTATTTTTTTTTTTCCCTCGTTCTCCCAGACCGTACCGGCGGCAGCTAATAACATTATTATTAAAGCCGCGCGATGATCGCGCTCTCGTCCTGTTCGTCGCGCCGCGATCGCTCGGTCGGTTTTTATTTTTTTTTTCAAATATCTATTCACAATATTTAAATTGTATTCCAGAAACGCCGTCGTGTCCGCACTCGAAGCGTTTTTATGCGCGACTTCATAAATTGTAAATTACTGATGGTGTTTATACCATATCGCCGCGGTATATCGTTTCGCTGTCTGGTATGTGTTTTGACAATATACGATCTAGTCGGACGTTATAGGCGCGCGCGCGAGGGGGCGTCTCGATTGTGTAAACGCGCGTACGACGCGACGAGGAAAGGGAGATTTACAATATTGCGATATGTTTTTTTTTTTTTTGCTACTTAAACGTAGGGTATGTTTTTATGACGCAGCGTTTCGAAAAAAAAAATATAAGAAGAAGCACACGAGGGTGTTGTTGGCGAGTATGAGAAAAAAAAAAAAAAAGGAAAAAACAGCGTATGAATAAATGATTGGCCGAAAGAAGTAGCAGATTTTTCAAAGAAGAAAAACTGAATGTTCTCGGATGGGCATTAAATAATTGACGAACTCGTAAAATATGCGGGACCCCGTTTTTATTTTATTTTATTTATTTTTTCTCCGCGAGAGGATATTCGAAATGTTTTTATCGAATGGGAGTTTTCATTTAAATTAAAATCTCGTTCACTTTTATTAAGATCCTTTAGCCGACCGAAGAATCCGTTTCATGTTCGAAATTTAAAGGGAAACCATATTCCCCGATTCCTTTGCGCGCACATATCTCGGAGGCGTGGACCGTATAAATTAATCAAAATTGGTTTTTCGTCGGGGGTAGGAAAAAAATTACAATTGATTTTCATTACCAAATCCCACGATGACTTCTTCGGACCGGAGTGCGAAACCAAAACGCCGCGCCGCCGTGAAAACTATTCAGGTAAAACAGTCAACACCGATGATCGAATGATCGATGTTCGTCTCGTCCAAAAACACCTTGAACGATATTATGATTATTCGGTTCTCAAAATACATTGCAAGTCGGGGTTCGTATAATTATTGTATTTTGGTTTTAGGCAAATGGGTTTTTTTTTTAGTAATTCCTTAATTTCAAAATATTATCGATATTATAAAATAATTGTACGTCGACGATTAAAATTTAATAAAAACGAATCGTCTGAATGATCGACATTATGTTATTAATATCGAGACGTATAATAATAATCAGACTTTGTCGTTCTCCAACAAAATAACTACAAACAATAATATACTGTACGAACATAAATTTTAATATATAAACACAATATTAATATATATATATATATATTTAGAAACGTTACCTATACACTATATTATAAAAATGACAAACGTATATATATATATACATATTACATCCTATATTAAAATTATGTCACCCTTTAAAATGGACCGCGTGTTTCCCTTTACGCAAGAAAAAATCTAATAAAAAATATGTGAAAGCGTTCAGGAAATGAGTTCTGAGCTGGTTCATATTTATTATTGACAGCAAGAACAAAAAAAAAAAAAACAAAAAACTCTTGTTCTGAACTCCGGGAAACGCATTTATAACAAAAGGGTACGTAAAAACACTCTTAGCAATGGCACTCCTTAACGGGAAAAAATTCATTTTCACATTTTTTCCCCGTTTTGTTTTGTTTCCTCCGCCGTTGTTTTATCGTTTTTTTTTTTTCGTTTTTTGTGTGTGTACCCTTCGCGCTGAGGGTGAAAATTAATGGAGGTTATTTCCTACGCGAAATCATTCGGCACCGTTTACCAATTCGATCTAATGAAGTAGCTGGAATCTGATGTTTTTTGTTTTTTTTTTATAACGGCGCATTGTTCGTTATCTTTTGGGCGATGTCCGCACAGTTCAACACTAGTAATCAGGAGAAAACAATGCGAAATAACACCGAAAACCAATTTCTCAGAAAAAAAATAAAAATAAAATAAAAGTAAATATAAAAAATGTGAATACTTTTCATTCGAATGGAATCGCGTGAAAAAAAAAAAATAAATATACATATATACATAATATTTTCCAATAAAACCGTCTCAGAGTTTCACGCCGTATCCACCCTTGAGTTGTGTTCTTTTTAAGACCGACAACGTTTTATGTATATTTATTTTTTTATTCGCACCAATATAAATGCCTTAAGCACCGGGCCATAAAAATAATGAGCGTCTTTTGCTTTTAATTAAACCGCGCCCGGTCGCTGAAAACCACGTACTTTTCTACTCGGCTTTCCGTTTGTACGGCCGAGGTCCGTTGATTACATTTTTTTTCATCACTATCGACTCGGTTCGCGTTCGCGTGGGATCGATAAAAACGTTTTTTTTTCCTCCTCGCCCGCGGCAGAACAACGATCGGCCGAAAATAGTTGTTGTCCGGCGGCGGCGGCGGCGGAAAAATGCAAAGTTCTCCGTCATCGTTGACGTCGAACGCGCCCGAATGTCGTAGGACGACTCGTCGTTACACGTAGATCGGTGGGATATGACGATCAGACTCTTTTCGACGTCGTGTTTTAATTCTCCGTCGAATTACCCCGCGCGTTCGTCGAACTTTTTTTCACGCGTGAACGTTCACGCCATGCGATACACGGTCGTGGGGACCGGACTTTACCGGGAAGTGTGTTATTGTTGTTGTAAAAACGTATCGTCAAACGCGCAGTGTCTACATATAGATAAAAGTGTGATTTCACACGGGCGCTCCAACGATTTAACTTGGAAAATTACAATTCATATAAAAAATTTAACTAAAAACCTCGTATGGGTTTATTTTTACTTGTAAAATATGTTATTTTACTCGATAAAGTCGTTCAAGTCGAATTTTCAACTCGTATGAAAATAAAATACAATTTTTACCGGGCACAGAATTTAAAATGTAATTCTGTTTCGATTTAATCGATAATATCTTAATTTTACGCGTTTTACAGCGGGTCCCGGTCGCCACCGTCTCGAGACTATTTTCGCGTGTAACGTATAGACATGTTTTGCGCGGATCGATATGAATTCTCGCGCCGCACGATATAAAAGCGAGTCTGCAGCCGTGTCTTTGATATGTCGTCCAATGTACGTCGTCGTCTAAAAAGAGGTTTTTTTTTTTTTTTTTGTATAAGGCGAAAACATAAAACGTTTAAACATAATCTATTCGCGATTACTCGTGTCTATATTATATACCTATATAGACATTATTATTCGTCGAGATCGAATCTCGTTATTGTATATTATAATCGTTTATGTTTTTAATTATGTACCGCCGGGGGAAAAGAAAATGATTAATACGTTTTTCATAAATAGCTGATATTCGTTTTTTTTTTTTTTTTTTGTTCTGGAGGGCGGAAAGATAAATGGAGAAGACGGCGGAAAAGAGAGAGAGAGAGAGAGAGAGCGAAAAAAAAAAGAAAACAAAAAACGAACGAAATCACATGATTAAAAACCGTTTCATAAAGTGGCAAAAGAAGGGCGCATTGTGTGTGCCAAGTGCGGATGATGTAGGAAAAATTGTTTGCGCCGGGTGCTGCGTCAGGTGGCGGGCGGAGAGCGAGCGGCGGTGGCTGGGGAAGTAATTTAAGCTGCTGGGAGAAAATGACGCGAGGGGATGAGGTCGCGCGAAAAAAATAGAATGGAAAATTGTGTGTGTGTGTGGGTGTGCGTGCAAGAGAAAACGAGAGACAAAAGTAACGGAGAAAAAGATTCAGTTTGTCGAGAAGCTAAAAATGAATCGGTATAAAGGGTGGAAAATAAACTGCGTATACCCAACATGATAACAGCGGCTGGCCCCTTGTTATAATCGGACCTTAACGACTTCGGTTCCCTCCTTAAGGAAGAAAAAAAAAATAAAAAATATAAAAGTGTGTATAACAAATCTTTTGACGTTGTTTTCCCGTGTTGTTGCTGCTCTTTTTATTTTTTATTTTTTTTTTGCAGTGACGATTACTCGTATACGTACACGCGTGCGTGTCGCATTGTGTGTGGCTGCACACACTTATATAATACACTACTTTGCGTAGAATTATAACAACAGTGTTCGTGCGATGCTCGTCAAACTGAACTGTCCTCGTTATCGGGTTTGTCGAAGTTAACTATTCATTAATTTTATTTTTAACCATCGACGTGGTTTCTTTTAAATCTTAACATTTTAATCACGATAAAACGTTGACGGAATAACATTTATAACGTGTGCGCGTTATGTCGGTAATATGCATCACAGGACAAAGTTTTGTTCGTAAAATGTTTAAGGACGACGAGACGAAAGGTTCGATAACGTAAATCTGTCGCGTGTCAAATAAGAACTATACAATAATTATGATTGATCTAATAATTATTTATTTGCATAATTCGTACACAACGACATTTCTTTTTCTATTTCTATTTACATAGTATGACCGTCTCGATATTACAAAGAACAATCAATATCTATTAAATATTACAATAATAAATTATTATTATTAACAGGCACATCAATAATAATTAATAACAATAGTATGAGATTATGTCTTTTGAAATAATATGTTTAAAACGTAACAAAATGCACTATTCTCATTATTCAGTAAAACAAAATTAACGCGATACAGCGTTTTCGTAAAATATTTTATAAACAACATTAGAAGTTAAACTATGACGTAGTAGGAATTGTTGTAAATAGGATTTCTCTTGTTCAAGTCATGCCATTCAAACTTCGTTAAACATTGTATTTAATATAATATTTCGATGTGTTTCAAAAGCAATGGTAAATGACACAGACAATCATAATACAATATAACTACGTGAGTAGAGTATAATAAATTAAGTATTTCGTGATAAAACGTAAAAAAAAAAAGTTGTGTACTTTATACAAATTTATCGAGTTTTACGGAATTGTTTTAGGTATTTCGCGTCCGGTATGCCGTGTTATTTAATAATCGGAGCAGTTTCTAGAAATTATCGCATCGTTGTTGTGGTGGTTATTGTTACATAATTGTGGCATTATTATTGTTATATAATATAACCGTCACGAAACGACAACGGGCTTGTGTTTGTTCGGACGGGGCGACGACGACGCCGAGATGCGTTTGTTTTGTCGGACGAGGTTCGCGCGACAATCGCCCCGGTGGAAAAATGGCGTAGGCAATGTGTACAGGGTCAACAATTATTATTATTACCGTACTCCGAGAGCAGTTTCTTTATATTATTTTGAATGGAATTGTGATTTCTGCGTGGGTGAGCGAATTTTAACGTCATGAGATGTAATTAACGACCGGGCTGGCGGCATAAGAGAATAATATTAAAGTCTGTATTTTATTATTGTTATGTTCGCTGTCCTGGGCGGCCCCAGTATGGAGAGCCGACCGCGTCCGTTTACCTGCGCGTGGTCCGTCGAAATCGCATGCGACGCCGTCCGTCAGAGGTCGGGCGCCTGTGCGTCGTTCATGGTCGATTTGTGTTTTTTCGGCACGAAAAACTCTTCGATTTCCAAAAACGTTTTGCTCTCGGTCTCCGGCAAGTTTTTGTACAGGTACAAAAACCCGACGACACAGAGACTGGCCACCGTGAACAGGGTGTTCGTCAAGCCCAGCGCGTTCTCCACGTTCAAATAGACTTTGGTCGTCGAGAACGTCAACACGTAAAATATCGCGGTGGTCAGGCTGGAAGCGAATCCCTTGGCTCTGCACGCACAAATAAATCGCGCCGTCAGTAAACGCGTGGACGCGACACGCGGGAAACATTGAGATTTTTTTTTTTGTTTTTCGAACAATGAGATTCAAGACCGGGGATGATTATTAATTGTGCGTTGTTCTTAAAATTTGGAAATCGATAAACCGTATTGATTTCAAAAAACGATTCTGAGCGAAGGATGTCTCGACAATATTAATAGTGATTTTTTAGTCGGCCGAACGAACATTTTCAAAAAACTAAAATCGCGTACAGTGAAAACATTCTATTTTTGTTTCTAATGTCGTCAAAATTTCAATTTCCTATATTATTATGTTTGCCCCCCTTTTTCTATCGATTAGATAGTGAAATTCGTTACGAATCTCGCGGCATATTTTATAACATCAATAGAAAATATTTCAGCATTTAACGCTGCCGCCGAAAATAAGAACACGCCGCCTTTCGATTCCGAATTGAAAGATATAAAATCACTCCGCCCCGATGATACGTAATCGCTTCGCTCAGAATCTCGCTCGCTACGGTCTCGGACAAAAGTCGACTCACTCGTTTGGGTAGATCTCGCTGACCAACGTCCAAGGCACGGTCAACATGCCCATGGCGCCGGAAAGCATTATGATGGAATAGAGCAGCATCGGCACGTAGGCGTCGGACTTGAACACGTCGTGTTGAATGCACGCAATGTAAACGCCGAACACCAAAATCGTCACCGTGTTTACGGCCAACGTCGTCAGAGTCAACATCCTCTTGCCCGTGAAGCGCACGATCAGAGTGAGAATTATGCTCCCGGTGAGTTGCATCAATCCGAAAAGCACCTGTAATATGCGTGTAAATATACGTCATAATGAAATATATACGCGCGACAACATTCCATCGCGTAAATCCGGCGAGCCTAATGATTTTCGGTGTATTTTGTGTCGGTCATTTTCATGTGTTATCGGGGTTTTTAAAGAAATTATTTTTTTTCGAGAACAATTATTATTATAATTTCTGCGTTAAAAATGTTATAACCGTAACGTTACTTATTCGTCCGCAACGTTTCTATCGCGCGACTTATTGTTGAGATGTACGAAAACTTCGATTTTCTTCGCGCCCGCCGGTCAGCGCGATCGAGTATTCGTACAGTGATGACGTCACATGATGTTAACGTCGATAAAATAATCGACGATCGAGTAGTAATACAAAATTGGAAATCTAACAAACTTTCGAAACTCGATCGAAAACGATAAACGACCTGTTCACAAACATTTTTAAAAATCAACTTTTTTTCTCGAAAAATCTTGTTTACAAAATGATTATTATGATTTATATTATTATCGTTGTTGTATTTCTGTTTTGTTTTATCGATTAGAATGAAATTTTACATTTTTCGTCCCGCGTCTTTTGTACTGACAATACGTTTCATAACGTTCGTCAATATAGCGCAGCGGTAATACAAAATTATTTAAGAAAAAAGAAAACGTTTAATTGACCCAGATTCAAGTATCGCGCATTTGTCAGATCTCCATTTGGATATCATTACCCTGGTGACAGGTAATGTCGTTTTATTCGTTCGGTGTGTGCAGATTATTTTTCCGCGTAAACGCTCGACTACGACTTACCGCGCGTATCGGCGCGACAACGTGTAAATGCGACTCACCAAGGCAATGCTGTGGGTGTCCTTGACTCCCGATTCGTACATCAATTCAACGATGTAAGGACGGCAAGGCGTGAGACACGAAATCAACGTGAATATGTAGTACAAGGAAACCAGCCGTAAAGGCCGGTACACCGACGGGTCCTTGAGCCACCCGAAAGAAGCGAACATCCCTTTCATTTGGTTGGACACTTTGGCCTGTTCCACCGACTTCTTATAATAGTACAGTAATTCCTGGAACTCGGCGGTCACGACGCCCGGTTCCACCCATCCTCTCAACCAACAAACGGCGTCCATGGCCCTTTTGTTCTTGCCTTTCGATATCAACCAAATCGGGCTCTCCGGTATCTAAATTTCACCACGACATAATTTAATAATACGTACTACGCGTCGACGAATACATTTTCCCGAGTTTCCGAGTTTATATTATTAAAGTATATGAGCCGAAAGATTTAATTAATTTTCGATCCGTCGCGTCTTATTCAGAATAATATTCTATATTATATTAACCTTTTTTTTTCGCTTTAGATAAGAACTATTATAATACCTGTAATTAAATACGACTCAATTATCGATGATAAAATAATAAACTTTCGAATTACCGTTTGTTAATTATAAATAAACGATCCGGGTCATATCGTAACTATGTTAAAATTATACTCGATCGGGGTATCATATTATTTCAAAAAGAAAAAAAAAACTACACTACGAATTAACAAGCAATTAATACGTATTGCTAATTCGAATAATTGCCATAACTATGTACCGCAGCAAGCCATGTTGGCTCGAACGCCTATACCGCCTCGACCGAAATAACGTCGTTTGCCAACGCGAAACGTATACGCGTTTTACGCGCGATAACAACATAATAAAGTCGATAGTTTTTCCTACCAGTTACCATATTTTCTCGCGACCAGAGAATATTATTACAGCATACAATTCGCTCCCGTCCAACTTACATGAAAAATTAAAAAAAAAAAAAAATTAAAAAGTCTACGACGACGTACATATCATAGGGCCACGTGAAGAAATATAACCTTAATTCTTTGCTCGGTTGGCTTTAATTTGTACATAAAGACTAACACTATAACGAATAACGTGTAATCTAATCATTTCTATTGATTTTCTACTGGCGCGAACGTTGAATATAATAAATGATAAAAAACAATTATTACTGTTATCTGATTCGTTTAAATTTGTTCGTACTACTCGGTAGTTTCGTTTCGTACTGTTATTACTCAAAAAGTCGGACCCAAAATATGAGATCGGCCCAAATTTGCCACGTTGTCACCTCGGCCAGTTCGCCCCTACCTTGGTAACCCGAAACACCTCGTCGCAACGTATACACTTCGCGTTGACGATCCGAAATCATTCGTCCGGTTCGGTCGCGAGGCGCTGCAGCAGCCGCAGCAGATACGTGCGATTTTACCGGATTGGACGACTTTGACTTACGAACATGACGAGAAACAGACACGTAATCGGGCACATGAGGTTGACCAGCGCCACCGTTCTCCACTGCAGGACGAAGCCCGAACCGTAAGTGATCAGCACGCCGATCAGGCACGCCATGTTCACCACGCACGACATGATTCCCCGGAGTCTGGGCTCGCAGATCTCTCCGATGTACGAGTACGCCGGGCCGTCCGTGAAGCCCAGGCCCATGCCCATCGTCACCGTGGACAGGTTCAGCATGGTCACCGAGTTTGAGTAACGCAACATCGTCCAGCCGATTATGCTGGGCACGCAGGCCAGCACCACGCACGACTTTTTGCCGAAATGCTTCTGCGCGTAGCCGGATAGAACGCTTCCGATCGGCTGGCACAAGTACAGTATGCTTCCTGGAAGCGACACGAGAAAGCACGACATTAAATACGCGATGTCCTACCCGCGTTTCGTGTTTTTTTTTCGCGCAGTGTACGAGAAGGATCGCGATACATAGCGCATACACGGTGCGGCGACACTCCGATGTTTAATCGTTCGACGACGAAAAATTAAAATCGACCGCGAGATATTACAAGACGTGTTTCCGGAAAGAGTCGAACGGGTCGTCGTGATTAGCCTTATTTCAAACCTCATGAAAACATAAAATATCAAATTATTTTGTATCCTATTACGTATATTAGACGTTTCTTTATCGAGACGAAATCCAAGTTAGGACGAGAGAATCAAAAAGTGCACACATACCGTTCGTGGATCGGTATTAAAACGAAAAAAAATCCCGTCCTACAATAACCAATTGGAAAAATGTCTTTAAAAATAAATAACAATAACGCGTTTATTTACCGAACCAAGAAGACTGGGAATCGGTCAGTTCGAATTCGGCCTCTGAATTTTTGTAAAGTGAACCGATCACTATGGTAGACATCGCCAGCTCCATTCCGACGTTGACCAGCAACAAACCCTGCACCAACGTGGCCAGCAGCTGTGAAAGACAAAACAAAAGACGCCGATTGTAATGACATTACGCCGATCGATGATCCGCATAACACCGACGCGCGGTTACGTACCTGCGCGAGGTCGGCCTTTAGTCCATACTTGGATTTCGTTTCGTCACTACCTGCGCATAATATAATCGAAAGTGAAACCCGTGTCCGGAAAACAAAAACAAACGTGAAATCAATAAATAGATTTTTGTCTACGATAGGTACTCTTATTGTTGGTATCCGCGATGTTGTTCAAGCATTGCACGTCGATGACCGAGCACTTTGTTTCAATTTGTTTCATCTTTGCTGATCGCGCGGGCTCTTCTCGAGACTCTTGCTGCGTCGGAATCGACGATGTTTCCCTTCAGCCGAACACCACACTCAATGTCGACGCGCACGGGACATGGTCCGGAACGTCGAGTTATTGCTGCAATGGCGACAGGGAAAACGAAAGAATAATAATACAAGTATACGTCAAGAACGTTTCACCGCTGGGCGCGGCGGATTTGATTGCGATGGTAAATAATTGATATCATTATCGATAGTAATAATAATAAATGTCAACTATTATCAACTCGTAGGTACATATATTTTATTATAATATTACTATCATTAAAGCGCAACGTTATTTTATTGTATTAATATTATGTCATTATCCGGGGCAGAACGCGAGATGCGTTCTTCAAATCGTATATTGACTAGACTGATAATGATTATGTTTAATTTGAATAGTCAATAGCATAAAAAAAAAAAAAAAACGTTCCATTTCGTGTCATTGGAAAATCAACGAAGCGTTGACCGCCGAGTCCGAAAGACAAACGCATATACCGACTTCTTTGTGTTTTTTTTTTTTTATCGGACCGTATAGCCAAACATTTGTGTTAGATATGCGGTCGAACGCTTACGTAAATGCACGACAAACGTGTTCATCAAAGTACATAATATTATATTATAATATAATGTCAATAAGTAAGTACTTATAACACATTATCGGAACGTTTTCACTATAGATTTTATCGAAACGTTTTCGTGTATAATTGATAAACATTTCGTCTTGGATTTTCGTAGGTTGAAAAGAATGTTACGATCGAAAAGCCAAAAACGCGGTCCATACACTATAATATATACCGAAACTTTCGTCGGTGATTTACACCTCACGTTACGTTTTCAAATTGTTCGAAGCGTCCCTACACTCGATAAAATCGTTACGACTACACCCGGTGACGAAGTACGGAAGAGTGTGGGAGGTTTAACTCCCCCCCCCCCTCCCAGAAAAAAGAAATTGTTATTTTGATTTGGTCGATGATTAATCACGGTCTCGCTGAAACATTTAAAGATGAGTACCTCGCGTTTGCTTTCTGTCACCGATTAAACACGTATCTTTTTTATCATAGAACTACACGGCCACTTAAATATGATGAACACGTTTCTCCGATACGCGTCAGACCTACATAATATCTATTACTCAGTAAAATATAATGATAATTGACTCGCGCGAACCCTACAGCAATAACGAAAACGAAAACAATAATACAAAATGATGATTAATGTAGTAATTAAACTAACAAATAGCATGCACTATGGGCATTTATTTCCAGCGACAACCTCATTTTTATGAAACGGTTATGATCACTTGAATTATCATTCCGACGATAACTATTTAAGCAGAATCAGATTTAAGACTGCAGGACTGCCATATAAATCATGTAAGAGAGACATTTAAAACTGATTAAACGTCTAATAATATCTACATGTCCTTAGAAATGATTAAATACATGTCGAATTTATTATAACCCGTCGAATTTATTGTTGAAATGTAAAAGATGCTTAAAAACTCAATTCGAAGCTATTAAGTATAATTTTTTCTACGAGTAAACTTGATTCGTCGAGCAGTCATTTCAAAGTCACCGGTTGACGTGCGATGTTAAAACAAGTCGTCGAACCCAAAAATACAGCCCAAGCCAGAGCATCGAAATGGTATGGTTTGATATTATTATTAAAAATACACACTATATGCTCGAGACATTTTTCGATCATTGGACCGCGAATTCCCACGACTACCAAGTCGTAGCTACCAAGATCTATCCGCCACTTGGGCACCGAGCGTTCTACGTGTTTCCAGTACGGTTTCTGTTATCACGCCCGCAATAATAATAATAATAATAACAACGACAACAACAAAAACAATAATAATAATAATAATAATAGTAATAATTGTTATAGAAATAATTACGGAGCCGCCGCCGTGCTCGTCGGCGAAACGACCCCGGAGCGCGCGGCCCGAGACGACTCCGTCTCACTTAAATTAAATGAAAATCCCTCGACGGCGGTCCTTATTAATTACACCGGTTATATTATGCGCGCGGCGGCCCCCTTTCGCCACTTCCGCCATAATTTACGACCCCGTTAAAAACATTCTTCGGACGAGTCCTACGCCGCCGCCGACTCCCGCGCTGCAGGTGCATATGCCGCGCGGGATGCGTTTAAAACCGACTTGCTAGCACGAAAATCGAAAAGCCCTCTCTCGGGCGACGGCGATTCGCGGCCGTTTTCACGACGACACCGGGATGATAATAATAATAATAGTGATAACAGTGCCGTTCGCAGTGGTTTTTTTATATTATTCTTTTCTTTCGACAAAACGCGTTCGCGATCTCGTCGCAAAAGCGAACGCGTTGTTCGTTTCGGTTAGTATTTTTATTTATCTCTTCGCTCTCTACTCTACACAGGGGAAGCGTGTGGAAATCAGTGCCGCAATTATGAATTCTGAAGCCCGTGAGCAAGGATTTATTTAGAGGCCCCAAATTAATAATATATTTATTACTTGATCTTTGTATTACTACAGAAATTTTTTAGTATTTTTTAGTACTATAACTTAAATATTTGACGGATTCGCGGAACCGATCAGAAGAATAAATTATGTAAATTTATAAAAATTTGAGCTTCTAAATACCTCCTCTATAAATTAGTATAACGAATAATCAAAAAAATAATGAACAACTTTATTCAGTGATCCATACAATAATTATTGTGAAATATTTCACAATAACAGAGAGGGGCCCCTGCGATAATGACTATTATTCTACAAATTATGTCATACTTTATAATATCATTTTCGTAATTTTATTCCTATAATAATTTGTACGTTTTACTATAAAACCGAATTATTTACAGATCCAATGAAGCTTGCATGATATTAATTATCATCTACTTATGCTAATAATAAATTCATTGAAAACAATTACAAAAAAATCAAAAAAACTTTCGAGGTACGAGCCACGAGGAAGTAAAGAATACCAATATAGGCTAAATTCATTTTGAAACGGACAATCTTCAATTTTTAGCTTATGGTTTGGGAGGCCCCTAAGAACCGGAGGCCCGTGTGCATCGCACACCTTGCACACCCAATTGTTGCGGCACTGCACGAACGGCTGTCCTGCCGAAAACCGGACGACGACAACGCGCGGCGCTTTCGAAAATCGCAACATAATAGTATAATATTATTATTATCGATCATGTCCGCGCGGTCGGTCGCAAATGCACGGCAACGCTGCACTTACTTTCCGAATTTACGCGCGTGAACTGGTATACACACCAACGCAAACACGAATTGGTGTAAATCGATAATATAAAAGTGCTAGTAGCTCGGGGACGAGGTCTCGTCGTGGAATACGAAATAGTTTTCGCGTATTTTTTTTCCCCGTTTGACGCACACGCCTACGCGTCGATACCGTACGAAGTAAACCGGAATGCGAAACGCCATTGACGCCGAAATATTATCATCGCAGCATAAAGCGTCGTCGTATAATGTCTATTGAGATGGTGTTGGCGCGGTAGTTATGGCGCACTATCGTAATCGAATATTACGCCTTATCTGTTGCCGCTATTATGCCATAATATAATAATATTCATCCCAATTAAAATAATCACCGTTCCACCGTTCCGTCGACTAACGACTTTTAATTTTGAAACCGCAATCTATATTAATAATTTCTAAACTATGTTATTTCGCTAAAACCAACGATGTGCCTATATAATATTATTATCATGCGTGCTACCTTTATTAGGAACCTACACGAAAATCTGTTGTTCGACACTTTGACGATTAATATTATTTTAATGTTGACACGACTGCAGTGGCGTATTTACGGGGGGGGGGATAAATCCCTCACCTTGGCTTTTTCTTTTTTACCGATAGGTGTAATAATGTTTTATATTACAGAAATACAGAACGAAATTATATGTTTGCCCCCCCCCCCCCTTGACAAAATCCTAAATACGCCACTGGTTGACACTATGTTATAATAGTAGACGACGACGTCGCGGGTACATATTTTATCCATCTGATTATCTTCCTGTGAATATTTCTCCAGTAAAAGCATAAAATAATTACGCAACATCTAACCTAACCCTTTGCAGAATATACAAAATTCAAATAAAACATCGTCTCGTGAAGCATATTAGCACGTGGAATTTCGGTACGGTAATTTTATCAAAATTATAAAATCGTTATATATATATATATGTGTTACCGGCAATATGTTGGATATAGAAAATTCTTCCCTGTTCCGTTTAGCGCTTTAAATATACGGAACAGCAATAATAGTTGAAATGTTACGAGAAAAAAACAAGATTTTCCTAGTTTTTAGTTCAGAAAACATCCGTCTGCATTCCTATAACATAGGCGTCGACACATACCTTCCGCAGGTATACAAATAAATATATGAATGTAAAACGTGCATAAATATTAACGTTTCGATACGAGAACGGTAGAATTTCTATTCGCTACACGTTAATAAAATAAATCCGTAAACGATAAATAAATAAAATTCATAATATAAATACCTTTCGGTTTTGACAACGGAATATTCGTAACGAGTTCAGCTCGTGTTCCACTCTCGTCACTGAATATCGACGGCTGTTTGTGTTAGAACAATAGTATTGAATAAATCGATGTACACTGACTAGTCGTCGCCGTCACATGAACTATGAGAAAATAATATCGATAACAATTATTATGAGAGAGGAGATATGATCGAAGAAAAAAAAAAAGGTCAACGTCGCCGTTTCGATTCGCCGCGACGGACGACGAAATCAAACCACACACACACACACACACACACACACACACACACTGAACCAATAAGATTTTCGCCACAATCATTTATTACCAATATTATACTAAACATTAAATATATCGTAAAATGACACTAGTTACGAGTATTTTTTTTTTCTTTCAAATACCGCTGGAATAGCGGCAATTATTTCTATTTTAAAAATCGGTCGCAGAGTGCACGCCGATTAATTATAATTATAATTATTATTATACGACGATTAAACTGTTAAATGTAACGATTGTACGGAATTATAAATTAATTTCAACGCTAGCACTACATAATGGACGTTGTCGTTTCGTTTTTCGAGATACGCGTAGCATTTCTACGGTCATTAATTCGAATCATAAGTACTGCGTGCAATTTGAACGTCTGCGTGTGTGCGTGTGTGCGCGTGTGTACGTGCACATGTGCAATTTTGGCTCGCGCTAAAAATCATTAACATTTTAATGACGCGCGAAACGATACCGTTGGCTCGGTATTAAATCGCGGACATGATATCCACTAATGCGAGTTTATAGGTGTCCAGATTCGGATCGGCAGAGGACAAAAGTGTTACAAACTGTTACGATAATAAGACACATAGTATGCACGTGGTGGAATAAAAAAACATACAAAGGAAACGAACACCTGTTGGACGGGCGCTCACGCATTGTTGGAGGATTTGTTTCAAAATCTCGCGGACGTCGAGGCGGTTTAATGTCGTCGTCGTCGTCGTCGTCGTATTGTACGACGACGGCACGACACGTGTCTGAATAAAATATAATAATACTGGTCGTATTATAATAACGTTACGCGCGCACGTCTATATCGCGTTTGTTGTCGGATAATAAATGCGCCGCGGAGGGCTTTCGATTTACCAGGAAAAAAGTCTGTGATCGCGCGTGATACCTGCACACGCTGTACGTTATTATACGCGCGTTGTTTCGGGTGTTTGAAAAACGAAACGCGTCGGCGACGTCTCCTCGGACAACGAATAAAAATAAAATAAAAACTCTCTTACGACGCGCGCGTGTACGTTTGTGTAAACGCATTGCAAACGGTTCGTCTCGTCACAAACATTTTTCCGCTTTCGTAAATAGCACAGACGCGATAATATTTCGAAAACAATCAAGTGTTCAGTATACCTATTATGTTTCGAGTCTGTTAATCTCTACTACTACTCGACGGTTATTTCGACGCTTTCTGGGTTCAGAATTATAATATTTTCTGTTATTTTTGAACCCATTCTGTTTACGTGAACGCGTTATGAAAATATTGTTAATATTATTATTTAACTGCATTTTTCGAGTAAAATCCAATCTACAAATCGGATTTATAATGTTTTCGAAGGACGTGAATTCAAGACCTTTCTTTCTTTCTCTTTTGTTTGTTATAAGTACGTGCTGTACGAACGTTAAAAAAAAAAAAAACCAAGTCTTCGGGAAAATAATGACAAAACGAAAAGATCAGATTTCAAAAATCGTATTCAGTACGAGACACGTCGTCCTGCCGTATTATATCTCGAAAATAATATTAATAATAATACAACGAGTGGGTGCGTCTCGACGAAATCGGATTATTATACTATACAACTACTGTTGTGTAATATTATTGTACGCGTTCGTGAACGATGTCAATGCTACATTGTAGTGAGTGCGACGTGGTATACTCGTATATAATACCACAGCGGCGTTTCGCGTATGAGGTGAGCAGCCGCGTTCTTTTTTTTTTCTGCGTAAGCCGTTTTCGGGAGAATAAACCGTAAAGCGCAGTGGCCCCACGCCCTATATTAATTCAATTACACGCTGCAGGTTACTCTACAGACGAACGCGAATACGTTTTGCTCGGAAATCCTGTGTCTGAAATCGCACCAGTCAAGGATATCGGATTATTCGGTATTCGTAATGTAAATACTATAATAATATCATACAATTTAATAATATTGAAGTAAAGTTTTCCTGAACAAAGGACCTCTTATCGTGCCCGATTACCGTTTCCGATGAAATTACCGAGTGATTTCGTGCTCGGGGGGGGGGGGGCTCTAGACCCGGAAACCCTATCCTGTACGCCACCGCCAAGAATGATTTTTCCATCCTATCGCGCCGACTGCGGGCGAACGGTGTGCGGCGACGACGACGAAGACGACTTTTTAGAAAACGTTATTCCCGCCGACCCCCGCTACACACACGTGTGAAGTAAGTTTCTCTAAGGGATGCGGCGGCGTAAACTATTTTTTCAAACGCCCGCGACTCGTGCGCGCAGCAGCCGCGTGTCCTGCTCCTTTACCCGGTCCTCTTGCCCGCTGCAACAATACGCCGCACACGGTATAATACGCGGCGCAGAGTAATGACCGCCGACGGAAACGGACACGCGCGCGCGCGCATTCGTGTCGTCGAACGCGTACGGCCGCTTATACGGTGCCGTAGGATTAGCTCAATCCGGTCAACTCACGGAACTGCCGGGACGGACACGGCCGTGTGCTGCAGCCGCCGTTATTGCGGTCGTCTCGTGTGCCTCGTGCGCCCCGCGACATCGTATCGTTATTATTATCGCCGTCGTCGAGATCACGTTCTCGCCACTGTCGTCATTATCGCGATGTACGTATATAATGACGCGTAC
This sequence comes from Drepanosiphum platanoidis, assembly GCA_948098885.1. Lineage (NCBI taxonomy): Eukaryota > Metazoa > Arthropoda > Insecta > Hemiptera > Aphididae > Drepanosiphum > Drepanosiphum platanoidis. The sequence goes on along the minus strand of OX402529.1, from coordinate 6,358,608 downwards.
GATATACTCGCGTCGTACGTTCGGCGACGTTATTCGGTGTCGCCGACGCGTTTCCGCTTTTCTTTATTATAATATACGATAAACGTAAGGTCTACAGTTCCACGGTATCCGATCGATAAAACAAAAAGTCGTAGAGAATTCGTCTCGGTTAACGGTCGGGTTGTTTTTTATTTTACAAAGACACTACGAAAAAAGAAAACTCGACGGGTATTTTCGATATACAGTCGACTCCGCTTTATTGGGACACATCGGTTGTATGTTATTTGTCCCAATAAAGCGGTTGTCCCAATAATCCGAAATGAAAAAAAAAAACATACAAATTTATTGAAAAACTGATTTTTTATGTTTTTATTATTACAAACACATATTAGTTATTACAATAATACAATTATAGAAATTTTTTAATTATACAAAAAGAAAAACATAGTATTATCACCTAAATATAACTAAATGGTCATAGCATTGCACATTTGAATCGAGATGTTCAAATTCTACGTTGTTCAGTACTCTTACAATATCATATTCTTCGGAATTTGGTTCTAATTGTTGATCGATGGTATGATTTTCTCACTGATCTATTAATATACTCGATAAAAATGTCCCAATTATCCGGTTTCATGGCCCAGATAAGCGTTGAACGTTTACCCTACAAGTATACATTTGTTTTCGTAATTGAAGAATTGTCCCTATTAAGCGGTTGTCCTTATTAACCGGTGTCTCTATTAAGCGGATTCGACTGTAATAATATATTAACATAACCAAATAACCAAAATGCATGTGTTTGATAGAAACATCATAACGTTTAATTGGTAAAACAATAGATGAAATATATCTTTTCAAACGAAACTCGAGCAGTTATAATAACTGAATACGTCTGGGGTGTTTATCAGCATATACGAGTACTCGTATATTATATCAACTATACAATGAACGGGGGAGGCACGGGCCCCTTGTGCCCCCTTAAACACACCCCTGTATTCGCGATAGTTTCAAAAGCACGCGGGACAAGTCGATCGTCGCGGCGGATTTTCAAAAACATCCACTCGCTCATTCGTCCGGGGCCGACGACCGTTATCAAACGCGTCTGCCTCGACGTGCTGACGACCTGAACATACGGTTCTACGAGTTTAAATTTTCTCCGATATCCGGACTCTCTCTATATGTTGCGTGCCGTCGGGGCGAGCAATAAAACAATAATAATAAAAAGGAAGAAAAAAGAAAACGTGAAAAATAACTTTTCAATAACTTCCAGGTTCGTGCGTGCGTGTATCGTGTTTCCGACATGTGTTACACGGCGTTGTCGTCGACGAAACTGCTGCAGCCCGTCGTCGGCCCATAGGCGGCGAAGATCAAAGAGTCCCGTAAACATCGCGCAGCAGCAGCAGCAGCAGCAGCGACTATAACATATACGCGGTACAAAGCAATTTCGTCCAAACGTTTTATTATATTATTATTATTATTAAATATTTGACCTGCGTTCTCCGACGACGATGCGTTTCCCCGGGACGACAACCATCGGGTATTACTCTGGGTCTTCGACACTGTTTATACAATATTGTTGTTATATGAAGACGGTTTTTATGGACACGCGTTGTGCACGGACGATACGCTTGCGGTTTGATAATACACCGGTTGCGAGCACCGTGCAGGACGCCGCCCGATACGATATACGTACCAGTGTCGTATACTCGTAAACGACTTATAGCCAAGTCAAATTAGGAAAAAGATTGGAACTAATTCCTCGAAAGCTGAATTTTGGTACACAATCAGTCTATAGCTTACTGATTGCCATACTAAAAGTCCCCGGACTGTACGACGTGTATATTAATTGGTGGACACTGGACATCAATAATTCACATGAACAAAAAACTGAGATAAGATAAATCTATTATACCGTTCAAAATACAATAAATATCAGATAACTGTGAGCTTCATTCCAAATTTAGAACTATACTGTTCAAAAACGCTAATCATATGATACGCTAACGCATGATCTTTATTTATTTATTTATTGTCTGATAAAAGTACTCAATATTCTAGTATCGCAAATAACTATAGCGCACCGCTACAAATATCAAACATTTTTGAGACTAAGGTAGTACGGTAATGTAAAAATAAAAAATAAAAATCGGAATCTTATGTAAAATTATCAGTTCTTCAATTTTTCTAATAAGTCATTTTGACGTACGAATAGTAGTTTTGGCCAAAAAAAAAAAATTAACAAAAAAAAAAATCCAAAAAAAAAATTTTTCCAAAAAATTTTACTTACCACTATTTTGTGATAAATTTTAAGAATAAAAAATTACATAATTCTATAGAAAATGTTACGGCCTTTAATTTATGTTCTATACTGTTTATCCGTAAGTCCAAAATTAAGCAAGTTATAGTGTAAAACTAAAAAGAGGGTACGCACCCCCTTTTTAAGGGATGGAGAGCTATGCACAAGGGGTATGTCCGGGGACTTTAAGTATGGCAATCAGTAAGCTATAGACTGATTGTGTACCAAAATTCAGCTTTCGAGGAATTAGTTCCAATCTTTGTAGGTTTTTTGTCTAATTTGACTGGACTATTATAATATTTTAACGACGTTCGTCACGATCGACGACGTTGGCACGAGCGAGACGGGTTAGGTTTAATATTGAACACGGAAAAAGTCGATTTCCGCACGCGTGGGAGGCCGAAGAAACGTTTCTCCAGCCCGACGCGTAGTATTTTAATTATTGCGGGGGCGGGGGTTGAGCAAGAATTCCGGAAGCAATGGCAGGAATTGGCAGAAATAGAGCACTAAACGCTGGCGTTGGAAAAAGTTGAAAAATCGAAAAGGGGGGGGGGAGAAATGTACGAATGCGGGGCGCAATACTCGTATTTATATGCGTCCTGGCAGTTATGGATCGCGGTCGCGTGACGATTTAAAATATTACTATGGTAAAACATCGGCGGAAATACCAGGTTTTGATATGAGATAGTTCGTTATCATAATATTATGTAACAATAGTGAAATCGGAATCAGTAAAAGTGCACGACCGTGACGGTACAACACTGCCCGGAGACACGGCCAATGAGAGCCAAGTTGCGCGCGCCGTCCGACCAATGACAGCCGAGTGGCGCGCGAGAGTGCAGCAGGATACCGGCTGCACGCTGTGCGGACGATCAGTATAGTGTCGACAGCGGTTCGGAAAGTTCCTCTCGGTTTTAACATTTCGGTTTAAATTTTTTTCGCTAATATTCGTAGTGTTGTCAGTTGTTATTATTTATCTCGTCGACGACTAAATCAGACTTTTTATCGTGACTTTAAATTTTTTTTATCGAGTGATTTTTTTTATCCGTTACTACTTAATTTGTTTCACAAGCCAATACGAACACCGAACCCCTCAACAGCGACCCACCGACAAGCCGTAAGTAGTACCAATTTTATTTATTTACACTCTATAGATAGGTAGTGGGTCATAGGCACCGACAAGGGGTAGCGAGGGGTAGCGAGGGGTAGCGAAGGGTAGCGACCTTTTTTCACGAGGTAGCAAAATCATATTTTAGATAAAAAAATCGTGATTTTTGCACCAGAAACTTATAACGATCGAACAGATCGGTTATTAGTAGGTAAAATGATTTATAAGATAATATATAACGTCTATTTTTTTTAATGCTGTCGTAACAATTTGAAAAACATTTCCATCGTTTCTATTTTCAAAAATATCCTTTAATCAATATTAAATTAAATCGAAAATACCCATTGATTGTAATTGTTTTATTAATTTTTTTTTAAATTCGGTTTTATTATTATTAATTATTTATCCGCAACTATATAGTACCTATGATTACCAGTTAAAACAAGAAGTCATACAAGTTGTTTTACGGTTTTAAAATAGGTTAATCTCTCATTCGATTAAAAATGTGTTAACGATTCATTTATTTCCGGAGGTTTTTTCTTCCCCCCTCGAACCATTTGCTACCCCGGTAGTTTTTCCCAAATGGCACCGCTGGGCATTAAGTATCGTGTAATTAAGTAACCGACAAATGTGCCGCTATCAATGTGACCGATAATTGCATTAAAAAGTTATCACTCATCGGTTTAAAATATTGGTTTGATAAAATGTATATTGTGCGTAGCGCACGACTTGCGATAGTATTATTTTAATTTACAACAAAAACGAAAATTGAAAGTAGGCGGAATTTTACCCCGCGCGCACGCCTACGGTTTTGACCCGTCGTGGTCTGCACTGTTTGCAAACAGAAATCGTACGTTTTCACCATACACGCGTGTACCATATTGTTATAACGGTGTGATCGATATCTAGTGACTTTCTATATTCATAAAATGAGTACGTTTTTATCAGTCGGACGTAGTGCTGCGCGATTATTTTATTTCCTAGTAATCGATACATAAATTTATTATAATATTCCGGTTTTCGCATCGACTCGAAATAATTGATCGATCGACGAATGGATTATATTAATTTTCGATCGTGTAAAATAATCGCGCAGCCCTTAGTCCCGGTGTACGCGCTACAAACACCAGTTCGTCGTGTTTCGCGTCGCGAGTGTGCGTGTTTACGTAAACGCGCGTTGTTTTATCGACGATGATTACTCGAGTCTCGAAAAATCGATTTTATATTAAATAATATTGACGCGACTGGGGCAACGGACGGGGAAAGATATTTCGTAATAACTTTTAACATCGCGCCGTGTAAATATCGACGGTACGAATGCAAGCGCATTCGAATAATAACATTACCCGAACTCGGGTAAACAATATTAGAAATAAATAACGCTGTGCATACTCTCTACCTGCCGAAAATTCGTATTATTTCACTCGAAATTAAATTGCCGTCACACGTTTATATATATACCGCTGTTACTGCGTTTATCGTATTTTAAATATTCTGTCGTTGACGTTTCAACTCGAATTCAAGTTTAAAAGCGAATCCGTCTATACATAAGTACAAAAGAAATTTTGTAATTTTTCGTTATTCAAATAACAATCCCGCCTGTATTATTTTCTTTCGAGTTTCAAAGTAACGCCGCCGCGCCGCGTAAAATCGATATCAACTTTCAATGTCGTTCCGTCGAAAATCACTACTCCGCCGCTTTTTATTATCGACTCTCTATTGTATTATATTATCCGCGTCCTTAGATTTTTCTTTTTTGTCGTAACTCAACTCGGAAAATTCTATTTTTACCACTCGATTCGATTAATAAAGGAATCGTTTTTCACAATGCTCGACATCGATAATATACTTTATTTTTGTAAATGTAAACTACGAGCGTTTTGTGTCTCCGCTGCGTTGAATTACACTGCACAGGCGTGCCCTCTCCGTTTCCGCCGGAGACCATCATAATGTATATGAAATAGTACTTGTCATCAGTATAAACGGGATTTATCGGGATCGTTATGCGTTTGAGTTTAGAATACAACTGGCCGATTCACGTCGTTATTTATTTTCAATGCCGATCGAGTGATACGCCGGAGAGAGTAGCTTGCGTAGCTTACGCAAATTTAATCTGTAGATCATTGCAAAGTTTCGTAATCGTCACGATCGTAAAATGTCGATTTATTTTCAACGAATTCAATTCAAACGTACCTATAATTCGGACGAGTACGGGAAACTCTACGATGTCGTTTAAACAGTATTCTGATAACGCGACGAAACACGAAAATCCGAAAAATCCCATAACGATAGGCACACGTTTTTTGCTCCGTCGAAGCGACTCTATAGTTTGCGTTAAGTCTTTGTTTTTTTTTTTTCCTACTCTACTCGTAACTAGCGCGTCGAGCGGGCTTTTTTTTATCATCATTTAAGAACAATAAATACGACGACGGTATTATTATAATAATGACGGTGACGAGTGTAATAAGGGATTAAAAAAAAAAAAAAAACGAACAATAAACGATTAACAATACGTTATTACCGATTATAACTATAACTCGTGGGTCAGATCTGATCGCCGCGTAATACGTCTGGCTATCGAGAGCGTTACGCGTTTATAGCGCGCCGCCGCGCCGCCGTGAAGAATTTAGTTTCATCTTCAATCGCAGACAATGACTGAGTAATTTTAGAGAATTCTCCGTCGCAGTGACACATGGCCGCGACGAATGGAGATTCGTCTTTGAGAAATAAAAGTTTTGTTTCCCGGCTAAGTGCGAGAATGCCAAGGGAGATGCGACGGAAGTATGATGCGGACATAAAGGAAACTCGAGTCTATACATATATGTGTGTACATACTAAAAAAAGAATAAAAGTTTTCAAAGTTCAAAGACAGGCTAATGTGGGTCATGTATCGAGGATAGGGGAAAAAGTTATACTGAATAAGGGCCACTTGGCACATAATGTGCCAGCGACGACTGCGACTGTTTTCTTCTTTTATGTTCGCATTGTACTTTTTTAAACATCAACTCGAAAACAATGAATACAATACACCATTAAAATTCGCTAAGTTTCGCTACCCAAATATTTGTTGCAGCAGCGTCGGCAGCGTGTAACACAATAACGCGTCCCGCCCGAAAGTAATAAATTACTTTTGCAATATTATTGATGGTATTCGCGTTTGTTTTGATTTTCGGAGAAAATGTTTTCACTGTTTTGTTATTGATGAAAAAATAAGGAAAAAAAAAGAAAAGAAACGTTCAAAAACCTACTATGTATTATTAATGTACGGAACGGTTTGATTTTGATAAAAAAAAAAAAATCTCTCGAAGTTGTATTGTCGTTCAAAGCGTCCATTATTATTACCAAGTCTTATGACATTAAACGTATCAATATAATTGATTTTTATTTTGAAATAATAATTTATAGGTTGCTACATTTGATATGTAAGATGAGGTGGTACTTACTTATCGTTTAAATTATTTTTGCTGTTTAAATCTGTACGGAAAATGAAACGTTTTTTTTTTTAAATTATCTCTGATATAACCGTAGCACGACCACGTTTTTTTGTAATATAAGACGTTTTTCGAGCTAAAACGTTATCGTTAAGACAACATTTTGAATATTCTTGATAATCTCAGATATTGCGATCGCCCACACAAAAAAAATTTATAATAATAATATACAATAAAAATAATTATTTGAACTCGTTGTGTCTACAATAGACATTATCGGATTAAAATTATCGTAAATTTAAAATGGTTTAGAATATCCAAGGTGATTATAATTACAATGATATTTTATAGTTTTTCTAATTGATTTGAATTCATTATTTTGAGTATAAATATACTACGAACTGAAACTTTTGAACAGATTTTCGATCGAGCACACTTGGCTCTCCCTCCTTCGTTTATATCGTTAGCACTGGGTAGTTTTGATTGAATTCGGTGACGATAAATCGTCTCGCTTTGACGCGTTTAATGCGAATTTAATAATTAAAAACAAATCAACTACATAATGTCATTATAAAAACGAACGATTTGCCTTCGGTACGTTTTGAATTCACGAGTGTCTTAAACATGCTAGACCGTGTCGATATGCGTGTTCAGCGATAGTGCTGCGACAAGAGGTCATTTTGAAATTTCAGTTTGAGTCTTACGGCGTCCGCGTGATATATTGCGAATGTTTATCACTGCTAAATAGCAAAGAAAAGTACTCTTGTACGTCGTTTGCTCGATCTCATAGTGAAAATATAAACGCGAACAAGAGTATAGGTTTTTTTGAAGACCAGATCGTTCAACGTCTACACCAAACTATATAGTTCGATTGGTAATGGTCACGTGCAACGGAAAAAAATGACGTGGAAAACGAGTTATCTGTTTCGCGAGCAACACGCGCGAATCGCGTTGTACAGTTCGTCATACATAATGTAGCGTGAAGAAGTACTTTGTACATTTATTGAAGAACTTTTAAATCGTTAAACATCTCACTGCGTATCGGATTGTAAATATACTCTGTTGAATAAAAAATAATGTTTGTATGCACCGAATATTCGCCGACACGTTTTCGAGAACGCACGCGATTAAATGCATAAAACATGGTGAACTCGCTCGCGGGCCCGTACGGAAAGCTGCGAACGCCATATAAACGACAGAGGCGACGACGGAACGCCACACGCGGCATCGCTTTTTCGGTCGGGCGTCACATTTGATTTGGAATCGAAAGTTCGAAAGTGTAACAAACTCGAGAATAAAAAACCCGTAAGAAACCGATTACATCTGTGGATTCGTAACTAAAAATTTATAATGATATTATCCACTATGTTTTTTTTGATTATCATAATAGAGTTTATGGTTTGTTATTTTTCCGTAAAATTAAATTTGAACGTAATTTGAAATCGAGTTCATAGTTTTTCAATAGCTTTCCGCGTGATACAATAATTATTTAAAAAAAAAAATACCAACTTTTATTTTTTCGCCGTGACTGGAGACAATTTCGACTATTTTACGTTAAATTATTTTTTCCATATAAAGTAGTACAAATTAATTATCAGTATCAGTATCGTCTGAGTCGTCTAAAAAATGAATCAATTTTATTAGTCGTGATAAATTGAAAAATAAAAATCGACTTTGTCTAACAAATAGCGCAATCATTTATTTTCGTAAATATTTTGTTATTTGAAGGTGTATAATAGTATCAGATTAATTCAATAATATATTTTGTACGAATAACGCTCGAAATGCTATTTGTGTGAGCTCACGTGTGTAACCACGACGGGGTAAGTCTAGCGAGCACATATTTTATAACGAAATCTCCTGGAATCATATCTCGTGCCTTCTAGGACGTTTTGTCCAATCTACGATCGATGTAGTTAATCGAACATCCTTTCGATGACACTCGCGTGAACGGAGTACCGAGTTTTCATTTAGAGCTTTCGTTTCGAGCACGCGCACGCGATTTTATGACGCTATTATTACGTACAACGCGTCGGAGAAACGTCGTCGTCGTCGGTGGCTTTCGCGCGATTATAATTTCGCACCCGGTCCGAAAACTCGGTTTCGTCGCGGACGCGATATCGTTTTGGTCGCCGTCGTCGTGGTTTCCGAAGGTTATACGAGTATATAATATCGACGTCCGTGTACAGGTCGAAAACGATAGCGTCGCCGTCGTGGTGACTGCTCTCTAAACCGCGGTAGTGGTATGGTTGTTTAAAGATCGGCGGACCGCGGCCTCGCGCGCGTGTGTGTACCTACTCGCGTATGTGTTTTATAATTCTCGTTAAACGACGTGGCAGTGGGCAAAAGGACACGGGACGACGACGACGACGGAGAGAGTATTATACAACGTTGTATTGTTGTGTGCGGATTTGATGAGATTTCAGTTTACACACACGCTACAGAGAGTGAGACAGACAGAGAGAGGGGGGCAGGGCGTAAACAAATTGTTCATTTTCCGGGCCGGACGTTGCGGGACGTGCAAAAGGCCGGGCGCCTCCGTTCGATTCATGTTTGCGCGCGCGTGTCCTCGCGTCCGTACACAACGACCGACTACTACTACTAAAACGTCGGCGCACGTATTATATATTATTATCATACGTGTATACAGTACATTACTGCTATACTGTCGGCGAAATACACAGCGGTTCGGCAAACACGACCGCCGCCGCCGCTGCAGCTTCCGAACAAACACAATAAATGTTTAATCGAGTCCGCGTGTTTACTTTCGCGTTCATATCGCGCGGAGAATCCCGGGGCCGCTGCGCGCGCGTTCCGTTCGAAATCATCTTTACCCCAAAAACGGGCCGCGCGTTACGTATATTATTACGATGTCTCGGGTACACGCTCGACGACGAGGAACCGCCGATAGACGCGGTGTTTATAATACACACATATATTATATACGTGTACTCGCTAAAAAAAAAAAAATCGTATTCCGTACGCCGCCGAACGCGCGCAGTGAACAGACGAGAAGACGTGTATACTTACTGCACACATAAAGTTCGTTAAATATTGACAAGCGCAACACACCCGGGACACGGCGTTATTAATGGTGCCCGAGACGTATGCGCCGTATATATGTGTATGTATGTAAGTATACATTATACATGTACACATGTATAATATACGTACGAGCGAGTGCGAGTTACGCGCCGAGCCGAAAAGACAGACGTTGATTTTGATTCATCGTGTTGCGGCTCCTCGACGACGACGACGACGTCTCGAGTTCAAACGACGACAGTTTCTCTATACGTGCGTTTCACGTCTGATGCACGTACGACGGGATCGGGGGGGGGGGATTTTTCCACTCCGCGGCCACCGTCTCGGGGCGAATTCAATTAACATTTGCCGACGACGTTCGTTAATTGTGATTAGACCCGACCTTAATTATTATTGTTGTTTAGCGCCCGCGCGCGCCGATAATGCGTTTCGGAGGTCGCTAAAGTTTTTAATAAAATAAATTATCAAAAGAAAAAAATGCATTCATATATATATAAATAAAAATTACCTAGAGAGCATGTCAACGGCAATGTCAAGTAGTTTTTTTTTTTTTTTTCTCATTCCGGTATCTGTCTCTTTCTCACTCGTTCGTTCCGTTATCGTTTGTAATAAATGAAAAAAAAAAAAAAGAAAAAGAAAAGAATAGTTCGAATTGCCGCGACGTCGTTTCAAAACGATTTTTTTTCCGCTCCCCGCTGAAAAGAAGCTCGTTAAAAAAGTTTTTTTTTTTTTTTAAATTGAACAGGGAAGTGCTGCAGAGATTCCCGTCTGTCATTGTCATCGCTCCGCCCGAAACGTCAACGCCACAGAAGACACCAATTTTGCCCGATTTAATGATTCATTCATTCACAGCTGCCATTTCTACGTCACCGCCGCCGCCACCGCCGCCGATCCCTTAGGTCGCCTATCGATTCCGTCAGGGCCGATTATTGTACTCGGGACGGATGGGGGAAAAGAACTCGTGGCGAGAGACCGGTGGTGTAGTCGAATATATTGTGTGTGATTCTAACGATGACCAGGCCGCGTTATTACGCGACGCCGAGCGCGGTGCGTATAGAGAATAAATCAATCGGAAAAAATATAGCCGCGGTAAAACTGGAAAGAACGAGAATAAAAAAAAAAAAACAGAAAAGAAAAATAATAACTTTTTTTCTTTTACAAACGGGCCGAGGCGTGAAGGGGAACGTTTAATTGCGTGACATTGGTGTCGGTACGCCGAGGGGGAGGTGGAAAAAAAACCAAGAGACAAAAATCTAGAGGGAGAAAAAACTCTCTTCTCGGAAATAAAACAAAAGTCTCGTTCGTTGTTTTTATGATCTCACGGGGTGACGAAAAAATAAAGAAAAACTCTGCCGTACACGCAATACGCGCGGTAAAGGTTCAGAACGGCCGCGTTTTAAACGTTCCGAGGCGAACGTTGGATTTATAAATCCTTTCGCTCGTCCTCTCGCTGCATTATGCATGGCGAACAACAATAATTGTCCTATAAATTTAATTTAATCTATTCCGCAGCGTACGTAAGTACTACCGGAGCGTGCTCGGCCGCTCTGTTTACGGTCTGCGTGTGTAACAATAATATTACATAAATGGTGTTTCGTACGCGTAGTGGGTACACGTATATGCTCGGATTATTGTACAAATATAAGACATACCGACGCGCGTGTTGTACATTTGCGCCGTTGAGCCTTACCGTGCGCTTAAAATATAGTATACACGAGCATACGTATAATATGATATATTAAAAGTCGCACCTCGTGCGATTTGTTTCGGTTTAATAGTCGCGCGTGATTAAAACTCGTCGCGCGGTACCGGCTATATTTATGATACACATCACGCCGGTTTGATTGAATTATTTATGGATTAGGGGTGTGGACGAAAGCGAATTTATGCGCGCCGTTAAATGCCCTGGCCCGCATGTACACGCTGCCGTAACGCTGCACGAAAACAAAGGGTTTTTACTACAGTTTAATTATTTTAATTGCCCGGCGCCAGAGGTGTTTATTAGACGCGCGTTATTTTTTTTTTTTCTTCGTTCAAAACGCCACCCGATCGTCACCCGCGTATTAATATATACACGCCTTTCGGCAGTCGTCAAATGCATACTTTTCTATGCGATACCGTTGACGGATCCGACGTCTCCGATCACTATACATCTGTCGTCGAAAGAATATCATCACGTGTCCTACACAATTGGTCCTGTTATTATTTGTTCGTACGTCCTCGTAAGTGTACGCGTCATAATATTATTATCGATCGGACCAACCGATTTAATTTTGGTCTTTTTAGTAGTATATTAAAACTGCACTCTCCTCGAAATCCGACTTCGGTATACGACCACGTCAGTACCTTATTTTGATACCGATTCGCTCCTTTCAACTGAAACGAATAATACGCTCCGTTCTCTTTCGCGCGGATAAAACACGGAGTATTCGCGTTGTTTCATAACGTATATCGGACAAAATAAAACGGCGACAAAAGCGGCCTGCGGATGCATTATAGATTGTATTTGTCGAACACCGAAACGAATGTCCGGCCGCGCCGTATTGAAATTCTGTTGATTTTACATTTCGCGCGCTCCCCTCGAAAAGACGCGCGAGTATTTATTGTTTATCGAACGTCGTTTCGTGTGTCCGTCGCCGCGATAGGTTCGAAATAACTATTTCAACATCGATTCAATGACCTAACCGCTTGCCGTCGCCCGACGACTGTTCTGATATCGTCTGCTAGTCGATTTCGCACTGTAAAATCAAGACGCCGCCGCCGTTTGCAACTGAGTTTTTTTTTTTCATCTTGTTTGTATCGTTTAGAAAATTACAAGTCGTGTATCGGATTGGATTCAAAGTCTCGCGTTGTCGGTTTTCTCTCTGTCTCTAATTTCTGGATTCGTATCGATAAAATATTATTCCGTCGATCGTGTTAATAAAATAACGCACGTCCGATTGATTTCCTTATCGTATTTTTTCTAGCGACGCGTGATGATTATTAGATGTTTATTAGTCGGCGTCGCGTTTTGCGGACCGACGACGTTGTGTATTATTGATTTTCCATTTCCGATAGTACGTACTCGACGGTATTCGCATCATATTGCCCGCGGACGTCTTGACAGGAAATTATATATATATACGCGCAAATACGATATGGTAATTTACACATCGTAGCGCGTTGAAACTTCAAGATTACTCTTTCAGCGCGCGTGCTATACGTTATTATGATATATACTGTATATGAATAGAGCGCGTGTTGTCACCGAGTGCATCGTATTTTGGACCGTAGATGCTGAGGCCGATAGCGCGTTTTTGGGGTGTGTTCCGCGCCAACCAGTGTAATTATCACAGTCGCGATGCGCGTATAATTATTTTTATTACAACGCTCTATAAATCAACGTTTTATGAGCTATACGTATGTATTTGTAAGAATTTTTTTCTTTCGATTTTGTTTTATACGGTCTCGCCGCGGGCTAATTACTATAATGTTTTACTCGAAAAAAACTAAAAAAAAACTCTATTATAACTTAATCATCACAATCGGTATTAGAAATATTTATTAATAATTAGTAGTCGTTTTTTTTCACGATTGTTTGAAATTCAATTTCAATTTTATTTACGCATATGATGGCAATACTGGCCATTGATCGTGATAACTTTACATCGATTTGAATTAGCTATGACAAACTATTCAAATATTGTTTAATAATTTTCGACTTGACGTGATGAAAAGTTTTAAACGTTGACGTTTTTCTAAAAAACCGCGTTGACAAAATTACTTGCTAGTTTCCCTTTTTTTTTATTATTAGAATAAGATATTGCAAAATTGATTGCATTTGTCAAATCTTCCCCAGAACATGTATATTGTTATAATAACTTGTACACCCACGTCACTATTCGGCGCGCGGAATTCATACGATTATATTGGATATTAATTATTATTATGTTACTTATCACTATTGACCCCCCTGCCCATCACATAACTCTAACAAGCGTCCTTTGTTTTCGTCCTGCATAATACCGGCGAGCAGATTGCGCGCGCGTTTCGCGGGCTTATTGCAATTTTTTACTGCCTATATTCTTGTAAGCCATTCAATTATTAAAATTACACTGAAAGTTTTAAGGATATTAATTTCGAGATTGGTTAGAGCCGGTCATTAAAGGCAAACAATTTTGGCACTACCGCCGCCGTTATATACGAGAAACCCGAGGCTAAAGGGTCCCGGGCTTGGCGTCGGCAGCGGTGGCGGCGGCGGTGGCGGCGGCGGTGGCGGCGGCGCGCGGTGGCGGCCAACTTCCGTAAAGCCGATAACCTAATAAGCAGCTTTTAAGTTTTACGCAACAAAATGGCGTGTGTTTATTCTCCGGGCGCAGATTGGGCCGGCATCGGCGGCGGCGGCGGCGGCGGCGGCGGGCGGTGGCGCGAGATCGTTTGCAACAAGAAACTAATTTCGCTAATGGAGCACCTCGCCGTTTGGCTCCTCTTGATTACATTATATGTGGCATCTGACCTACAGGCGAACATAACTCAGCAACGGCCACCCGGTCAAAAGTCGTCGTCGTGTATCTCGTATTATCATCATGGCGAAACGGCGATTTCGTTTTTTTTCTGTGCGTTTTACTATCCGACTCGGCGGAAACGTTATAACGTCGCGCGTATAACACGCGGAACGTATGCTCCTGTCCTCTATATGCCGGGGGGGGGGGGCGTGTCGTTTTAATTTCACACGTTTTTAATACTTTTTTTTTAGTTTTTCTGCGCGCAGTTTAATAATACATAAAGTTATTGTATTATGTCGTGGATAATATACGTCGGAAGACGTCGTCGTCGATCTTTACACGATATATTACGTTGTCGCGCGTGTGCGCGAGACGTTTTATTATTTCGGGTCGCATTATTCGTCCTGCCGATCGGTCGACCAGCACTCAGGAAATTGGCTGCGTCCGAGGGGCGAATTCCGGCACATCGTATTTATATACACATATATATATATATATAATATATATATGTACACAGTTCAGTCGTACGTACTAGTTCGATTGGACCAAGACAAAGTGTCCCGGGGTCGCGCCGGGCGGTGAGTTATTGGAGTCCATTACGCCAACAGACCACTTGATCTAATCTATTTTCCACGGCCACCGTGCCGGAACGCCGGGCGCACCGTCAGTATATTAGTATATATACATACCGTGGTAGTGGTATACTGAATAGTATATATTGTTGTAGTAGTAACAAAACAAACGATCTCCGGCCTAGTTTAATATCCCCAAAGACAAACCGTTTTACCACTATGCCGCTCTGCCCGCGCCGCCGCACGGCTCTCACCCGTCCCGCGCTGCACTCTCCTCGCACCGCGCACTCCGTTCGGGCCGCGATCTGAGTTTTTTGTGTTTTTTTACTTTTTCTTTTATTTTTATGTCCGACGCTTTCCCCAAATTGGTTTCCCCTTTGATTCTCATCACCGTTCGGTTGATATCAGGTGTTTTCCCTTTTATTTTTACGACGGTCTTCGGCTAGTTTACGCGATTGGCCGTAGTTTTTATCGTCGCTACCTCGCCCGCCCCCCCCCCTCGATCGTTCTCGCGTCCTTTATGATGACGTGTACGTAATACGACGGACGAAGCGATGCGCAAAGGTTCGAGTTTGAACGCGCTACGGTTTACTCGTGAAACGCGTTCGGTACTCGTAATACATTATGATATTGTTATACAATTATGAATGTCAAATTGCTTCAGTTTTATCTTCATTAATCTGAGTCGGGTGTAATCAACGCACATGCATGGGAATTATTTTATTAATAATATTTAACAGAACAGCACGGTATAATGCAATTTAAAGGCGCCCGTCAACAATGCTAAAGGGTTATTATTACGGACAAGTTACATTCAATCAACGTTTCGAGCGAAAGTAATTTCCAAACAATAACAAAAAGACGGGCAATAACGAATTAAACGCCGCCGCCCGCCACGTCGGAGAATATGATTGGCGATTTCGAGTTATCGTCGTTTGCTTTCGAAAAAACGCAGACATACCGACAAAAACAAGTACCCAATCACGCCATCGTGACGGATTTATCGTCATTTAACACATTCACTGCGTCAAATAATTAGTTGCGACATGTTCGATGCGTCACGAAATATATCGATGTTTCGTTAGGAGCGGCCACCAATTCGGACATTTTTTTTAGTGTCGGCTATCGCCGACAGGCGCACTTGGTGATGTAATTATTCATAAATATTTCTGGGGAAGGGCGTAGTTTTTATTTTCAAAGGGTTATTACATATTCAGGGGGAGTTCCAGGGGGGTGGGGGTGGCTAGGGTTATCCTTACCCCCCCTAAGTCACATTTCTAAAAATTGTATCTTGTAAAAAAATATTATTAACATATTACAACTATTGACTATTATTGAAAACTATGACATCCCCCCTCCCAATTAAGTCTCTGGAACCAACGAACTATAACGAACAGAAATGAACTGAATAAGAAATCATAGTATTATAAATAATTATATCGATGTACAATATTAGATTGTAGATAATATATCGATAATAACGATAATCAAATATGCGTAATGTTCGACCGAAAAAAAAAATCCAACAAAATAAGCTATTTATAAACGGATTGGACTGAAATAACAAGAATTTTCTGTGCAAGAGGCGTGTGTAAAAATAAAAACATTACTCTGGTGCGTCAATATTTTATAGCACATTTAATTCAACAGACCTGATGTCGGCTATATCCGACAGGCGCACCGTTCACATACCTACGCGTCGGCTATATCCGACAGACGCACCGTGAAAAAACCAGTGCGTCGGCTATAGCCGACAAACGCAGCGAATGTGTTAACAGAACGGATTTTTTTTTTCAATATCCCTATTTTAACGTTTGTTTCAAAAGTAGTGAAACGCCGCGCCGTGCAGGAGATATTACTTTGTCGATGTTGAAAATACGTAGCTCGCGGTATTTCGGCAGCTCTCTGCGCGCTGAATGTTTCACGGCCGGGTCGTGCGATACAATAGATTTGTAGAACACGGTCCGAACAGTATTTCGAGGTTATTATTCCATTGTGTATTTTTTTTCCTCGTGTCGGATAACGAACGTACGCAACGTATGGTATACCTATCGCGGGTTCGATCGACCGTTATCGCGACGATCGTTTGCGACTTTACCAAAAAAAAACGACGACGGATATAGAAACGAAATGATTCGAATTCGATACGTTTTTTCCTTCTTTTTTTCTCGCTGCCCAGTGTAGATTATCTCCACCGCCGAGTGTTTCGTGATTGAAATAGTATACGTACAGATTTAGTCGTCGACGACACAACGTGCGCGTACGGACACGCGTGTGCACGCAATCTGTCCGCATTATCGTACCGTATAATACACGGAATATATTATTATTATACGACCGAGACGGACCGCAGCTCCTGCAGCAGGGATTTACGCACACGTCGATACGATAATACCCACACGATACGCGCACACCGCGTTGTCGGGAGAGAGAAGAGATAGAGAGCGAGATGACCGGATTACGATTCATATAAGCTCGACGTGCACACGTGTAGGGTGCCACCGCTCGTCGATTTTTCTTTTCATCGTCGTCGCTCGTTATCGCGCGACGTGCGCGCCGCCGTAACACGACGACACGTATATATATATTCTACTACGTATGCTGCGACTGCGACGGGCACAGTCGTAATAATATTATGATCGACGCCGATATCGATCGGACCCGTAAACCGAAGCGCCCCGAAATGTCACTTGTAATATTGTGTTCTTCTCTTTCAATTTTTCGCGTTTGCCGTCGGAAACCAAACGATTGGAACATCGATGAAGTTTTCGATCAGGCTAGCCGCGAGACGTTTCCACCGGATTCCCAAAACAATTTTCCCAAAGTAAATCAGCGTAATCGCCTATCATATATTATGATATATTTTAGTTTTTTGCATAAAATTTTCATAACGTTCTAAACGGAATTTCCGATATTGTGGGTCCGGTACGACGTAAAAGAAGTTTGATTGGGTTAGGTGCGATCCGACTGTTTTTACCTGGCCGGACGCGAAATCAAACGACTGCGATATATTTGCGTGTCGTTCGCAACGACGTTAGGGAGAGCTATCGAAAGCGCGTGTAATATACGTGCCGCAGTGTCATGTTCTCGAGAGTCTCCCTCGGCAGTTTTAATATAAAAGCATTATTGTCGCCGCCGTGGCCTTTGTACAGTCGGTAATCAGATAACATTGGTACAGCGGTTCGGCGGGGTGTGTATATCCGCGAACTCTAAGCGTTTCCCTCGCGCGCGCGCACACACACAACAAACGACCCGGCGGCGGGGCACTTTGGAATTCAAATTAGATATATAGTCGGCGGCGGCGGCATTCGACGACGAACGCGACGCGGAGTGGAATCGCGGGCGAGGGCAGTGCCAGTGGATTTAACGAATTTCGCCCGCTCTCGCTGCACCGTGTATTGTATTAGTCGTCGTCGTCGTGCGCGCGTGGAAAACGCGAGAGAGTGTACACGGCGACGACGACGGTGGGTTTCAAAAGTTTTATTCGCAGCTCTTCCGGAAAGCTGGCCACGCAGCAGCCGGACGGCCGGCCCTGTAATTGAGGTCGAAAAGACGTGTAAAAGAGACCGGGCGGAAGAGGGACGACCCCGCGTGTACACGCGCACACACACATATAAGTATATAATGTATATATGATGTACAGGGTGTTTCCAAAACGATCGGAGCCGAACGCCGACAGATGCGTTTTTCGAATCGTAAAACGACCACGCTTGGAAAACCGAACACAATAGATCGCACCGCCGCCGTTTCTCTCGCGAAATCAATCCGCGTGGAGAAATCCGGAGGATCCGAAGTGAGAGAAACGTCGTTCGGGTACCGCGACGGTATGGCGTTTTTACGAATAACAAATCGATGAAAATCCTCGACGGAAGAAGAAAAACGTCGTTCGAAACGTCGTCGTCCGAACAGACCGAAACACCCTGTAAGGGCGCGCGTGTGCGCGGGGGCAAGGCTGTTTTGTATTCAACGTCGTTAACATGCGATCGCTACCTACGTTGCCGCGCACGTCCTTTGCCCCCGAGGGGGGGGGGATGGGCGAGACGGAAACCCGCGAAAGACTCGCGCGCGCTCGGAATGATGACCGTCGTCGGCGGCGGCGGTGGCTGCGGCAGTGCGCGCCAAACCGCGCCCGCGGCCCAATCGATACGGCCCGTCGGCCGCGCCGCTTTTGGCCTCCACTGGCCATGTTTTCGCCATCTGCCGCCGTTCCCGCGCCAAGACTCGGACACGGTCCGTCGCATTCCTTCGCGCGCGCCGCACGCACGACACATGTACAACTACGACGAGCCTCTCTCGTCCGGTCGATAATACCGCCCCAGCTGCGTTATCTTCACACACGCGCCCGTCCAGGCCCATTTGAATACGCGCGCAAAAGGATAATAATTCTCACTGGGGGGCACTGCTGCACTGGGGCCGCGCCGTCACACGACTTTGCCATTACCGCACACGCGGCCTACATAAAACTCGTATAATATATAATAATATACGTTGTATACGATGTGGGCTTTGTCGCATAGTTAGTCCTTTCCTCCGGGGTGACGAGTCGTCCGAAATAAAATATATATAAAAAAAAAAGAAGAAAAACGGGACGTATCCAGGGAGTCGGGTGACCGATATCGGTGAAATCGTTGAAATTCGAATCCGACGCGCGCCGTCGCAGCGTTTGAAAAACGATTCCGAGCGGGTCACGATGCTCGTTCGCGCCTCTGTTTCTCTACAAAGATGGTATCTGAACGCGCGCGTGAGTGAGTGTATTAATTTTTAACATTAAATAATCAATACTGGGAGTGTACAGAAATTGATGTTTATTATATTAATATATTTACAGGACGTCATTGTTTTCACGTACCTTTCGGAAACGATCTGTATTTTTCATTGTTTTTCTTCGAAAAACAAGCGTTCTGATAAGATTTGTTTTGCTACAGGAAAATGGGTACTCGCATGTAAATACCAATACGCGGAAAAAAAACACACACAAATTTAAAACTACTAGGGAGCATCTTCACTCGGTCCAGAGTCTGATGTATTATATCGGTGGGACTTAATTAGTCCCGGAATTTCAATATACTTAGTAGGCGTGGACTGGTAAAATAGGGTAAGAGATACTAATAATTGATTTTAGGAACATTTGAAACGAATATGAACCGTGATAAAATATTTAAATGTTTTATATTCGGTTTGAATAAAATATTTTAAAAAAAAAATTAAAAATAGGCGCTACTTAAACGAAAATGTACAATTGGCAACTTTTCGTTCAACTTTGTTGTCTGTTATGCAAATAAATAAATAATAATACACAATCGTTTATTGATGAAAACATATTATATAATAGGATTTATATTGCGTTGCCTTAAAAATATCACAATGATTGTATTGGTATCAAATGAAAATACATAAAAAATATCTCTTACATAAACCAACGATGCTTATCGATATATTACGTCATAATTCATAATAATATATGTGTTGAAAACAAAACAATACCTGTTTATAATATCAAAATATAGCGTAGATACGAATGCGATAAATCGTAAAACACGCCGCATTATATTTATCGACTTTGTATTTATTTAAAAAATATGTTTCCGACGTTAATACGTAGATGAACTATTGTTGTCTAGTTGAAAATTCGTATTAAATGAAAGTAACGACTATAATATTGACCGATTGTGGACAGTAACACGTCTTTAGGGGACGTGCCGAATATTATAGACGACGACGGCGGATCGTTGCGAACAACAGCCGCGCACGAAAATCGAAAACGTGCGTTTGATGAAAACCCGCGTGAATAATAGATTCGGATGATATTTGACGGATATACCTCGACGTCAGGATTTTCTCGGCATCCCCGCCCGTTCAGGTCCCCAGGAGAGAGAGGGGGGGGAGAGAGAGAGAGAAATGGAAAAACAGCAAACGTCAATCCCGTAGTGTCGTACGAGCACGCGAAAGCGTATAATACGCTAATGCGCTCCGTCGTCAGCAGTCTTACGCGTATAATAATATGTGTGCAGTAAGCCCGCGCCGCCGCCGTCGCCGCCGTCTTAATCGGAATCGAGTGAGGGACGTTAATTAATAATTATATTCTGCGCGCGCGCTCGACGGTCGCAGGATTACGTTCCCATGGGGGAGTGCAGCGGGGAAGCCGTTTTAAGCCGCTCTCTCTCCGCGAGCGACGGCGGCGGAGGACTTTGTATATTATCATCGGCGAGGATATTTGTTTATTCCGCGTCTCCTGCCGTCGTCCTGCTCCCGATCCTGTGTACCATATCGTCGTCGTCGTCGTCCTGTTCGTCCTTTGCACACACACACGCGCGCCGCACACACCTATTCCCGCGGGACCGCCGTCGCCCGGAAGGTGCCGCCCCGTGATAACGACATTACCGCGGGCGCCCGCGTAATCGGCACGTGTGGAATTTCGCGCGAGCTCCCGCATACCTGCCCGGCGGCGGCAGCGGCGCGGCGCCCGCAAGTTAATTAAATTCTCGCGGAAACGTCAAAATAACAAATCGCGGGGCTACGAGAATTCCATTAATCGTTATGGATATAATATTATATTCCGGGAACCGCGAGAGCCGCTATGTCGCACTGCATTTTTCACATAATTCCCAGACGGCGACGGACGGCCGTTCGACTCGTCCCGCATGCATACCCCCCCCCCCCGGCGTTGTGCAGATAATATCCATCTGCCGTGATATAGAATATTCAGTGACGTTTCCAGGAGATTTTTTCCCCAGAACGTCGGAACAGGCGTCCGACTCGCCTTTTTGTAAAAATTAATTACCGTATGTAACGGGAACGCTCTTTACATAAATAGTATTATTATATAATATACTCGCTGTGATGAAAACGATTTACGATTTAATAGATTTTTTTGAAATCGCTAACCGCCAATCGTACTGCAGAACGAAAACGCGACTAAATTATTAATCGTCGTCGTTGCAAAAATCGCCTGCGCGACGGTGAAAATAACAGGCGGTGTCGTCGAGTCATCGCGCGCGCGAAAAACGTTACTGTTCATCGTTCTCGTATTGATAGAGACGATTGCCGAAAAACAGGTAATAATTTACAAAACCGCGGTCAGAGATAAAAATATTTATTGCAAATAGTAAAATATTTTATTTCAATTCTTTTTTTCGCTTATTTTTTTAAAGGTATACGAAACACATTGCAACGTACGTCTAATTGGTTAATTGGTCAAATCACTGAACAACGTCACTCGCGCGCGAAACGACAATATACTACGCGACACGCATTATAAATATCATTACTCGTAGCCAATCCAAAGTTCAACTGTATGTAAGTAAAACGTCGGGTCGTCTGCGACTTTTTTTTCGCGACCAAAGGGTCGTAAAGTGTAAAGACACTTCCGAAAAGTTCTATCGCGTCTGCGAACGATGTCGTACAGTTTGATGTACCTACAGTTTGATGTACCTACAGTATCAAAAGGTCCTATCGTCTGCAGAACTTTCAGTCTCATTTCAAAAGAAATTATGAGCGTTTACGCGTTCTATCCCACGACTCACGAGTTATTTACATTCAGTCGCAAAAGTAATTACCTAGTTCGTTTGTTTGAATCGAACTCGCTCGCGTTCGGGTCTACACTACGGCTGTATGTGCGTGTATATGGTTGAGAGTAAATTAGATTAGTCTCCAATGGAAGACGGTCGGAATTTAGAAAACGCCGTTGAAAAATTAAAAAAAAAAGAAGAAAAATTGGAGACGCAGAACATTTTGTTTCTTATAACCAATACGTTATACCGTACAAACGTCTATAGTTTAATATTATATTATGAACTTTAATACGAAACTCGAGTAGCAATATCACGTGTAGTACATCACTATTATAGCCACTTATTAACTTGACTTTGCCGGAGCGTACAATCTAAATATAGCACGTCATCATATCGCTGCAGTGAACATATTATATTTGAGTTGACATTTGCGTATTTTACGAGCGACATTGGTTTTTCTGAATTTAATTACATTGTATGTAATTTTTTTCGATTCCACTGTTTGAACAACGTCACACGCTGTATGTTCTAAACAAATAACATACAAATACATATTGCATGATTTAATAAAATGTATTATATAATATTTTGCTGAAATCTAGACATTTGCTGCTCTCCAATTCACTGACTTCCCCGACATAGATTAAAACACACTCGTATTGTACTGCGATTTATTCATAACGCAACGATGTGTATCACGGTCGAAATCAAGCAATAATATATTATTATTGAATTTTTATTTTTAAATTAATATTATTATGCAATGATTAAAACAACATCAAAAAATAAAAAAAAAACGTGAAAAATTATGTGTAATTACTAATTAGGCAAAACAGATTTGTTTTACGCGTATTTTCGCGAATTGATAATAATATCAAAGTCAATTAGATAGAACATAATATTGTGTTGTTTTTTTTATAAACTCATAAAATTAATCGAAATTTCAAGTGCAACAATACGCTTTTCATTAGTGGAGGAGGAAAATGTGTGCGGCCCGAGGGGAAATTCCCGAGTGTCGTATATGTCACTTGTATAATATACTACATATAATCACATTTGTCCCCGAGACTTGAATTATTGCACTTTTCAAACTAATATTATTTAATCCAAAAACACAAAAACAAACGAAACGCGTTGTAGATTATATTATTATCACGGTGAAGGTACGGTACCTAAAATGATTGCATGATAATTGTAAATTTTAATTTCGCAATTTGTGAAATGTTTCATGTACGCCGCGGAGAATATTTTACAATCGTCATGACTGCATTCCCACATTGAAAAAACGTAAAAGTTCACGTTCAATGGAAATTTCAAAATCGTAACTCTCTCGGCGCGCGACGCGTTATTTCCCAGTACGACTTTTATCACATTCATACAACGGCCAATTCGATCCCGTCTTTTGCGTTGACGCACTGAGAGCGTCGCGAAAACGGCGGTATCAACGCAAATCTTTTCTTAAAACCTAATAAGTCACAAAAATAGTTATTTCATATGACGTCGGCGGAACTTTTCATCGTTACGTTCGATATTCGTGTACCACGGCTGTGTCCTGGAAACGTTCGTGCAACAAGGACCTTACAGAGGGAAACGTCGATTAATCGTGAAAGGACCTTTAAAACATCTGATTATTCTACTGAAAAAAAAAGGTGAATAAAGGATTAATATCTCCCAAATAATAATTCTATAGTCGTAATATTATAATCATATTATCATATCTTTACAGTTGCAACAATGCATACGACGGCGGCGGTACACCGGCAATACTATAAAATTAATAACGAGAACGAAAGTAAAGTGAAAATGTATTCGCGCTCAAGAGCGTTGTTTAAAAAGGTAATACTTTTTGCGTTTTCGGCCTGCAGAGGTCTATAATAACTCGACGAGTATTTTTATAAATTCGTCGTCGTCGGTGTCTTACGTTTCCATCTTCGTTGCCGACGTGTTTATCTAAAAAGAAAAAACAGACAACTCTCACGCCGCCGCCGGCCGCCTCGCGCGTCGGAGTTCTCACGCTCTCGCGTTTATATACGTATGTCCTCAGTGTATATTGTTATACACACATATATATATTATAACATATTATACGCGTAGAGTTCGGGGCGTAGGTATTTCGCATCGTTTCGCGTTAACGCGCCTAACTTTTGCGGCGCTGTCGCCCGCACCGCCGCCGCCGCCGGTAAAATGCAATTTTATACAAACTACACACACAACACATCGGGCGGCACATACCGTTAATACTGTTTAACGCGCGCGCCCGCGTTTACCTTACTGCGCGCGTTAACTTACTTTGACGGATCGCTTAATATATTATATATATTGTGACGAGCGAAATATGTGGAAACGTACCCCACGAAACGCTCACCGTCGTAATTAATTATTATTGTTCGAGATGACAAGACGTAATAAATTACGTTGTCGCTGCCGCGCGCCCGGAAAACGATTATTTTGCACCTATCCGCCAAAATTATTACGCGGCGGTGTCGTCGTTCGAGTGGTTTAATCGACGACATATTTTATCGGCGAGAAAAATCACGAAAATACGAGCTCGCCACGTCGCGCGTCGTCGTCGTCGTCGCCGAGCAGCGCGCGTCTATTATTATTATTATTAATACGACCGGCCGAGCGCGTACTCCGATAATTCTATTACGCGCGACGGTAATAATAGCCGACTCTGCGCGCGCGCGCTGGAAATTCGTTTAACGCGTTTTGCATGCAATTATCGTACGTCATCGGTTAAATTAATAACCGTCGAACGGTTTCGAGTGCGCACTACAGCGGCGGCGAGTAGTTCAGCAGTCGAGTGATAATATATTTTAAATACGATTTTGAACGACGCGAAAGGGGTGGGGGGAGGGGTTTTTTTTTCAACGATTCGCGCGCGTTGTTACGAGGTCAAAGTCCATGGTTAATTATTATTATAATCGTTATACTCGTCCGTTTCGTTTTTTTTTTTTTTTTTTCAATCGAAATAGTTTCGAAAAAAAACAAATCGAGCGACCTATTGTAAATCAAACGTCTTATTGACTTTGGCGACTCTTAAAATTATGAATGTAAATTTTTCACTGAAAAAGTTCATCTTCGGGGACGAAAACGCGTCAACGTTGTCTTGCTCGGTAAATTCGTCTTCTCGTCGCGAAAAACCAGCCGAGTTACCGAGTGTTATTAATTCGGATCGATCTTTTATCAGACACATTAGCACCCCAAAATAAATACTATTGATCGATTAATTATTAATATACATATACTCGTATATATTAAAATATATCGATAATCATGTCGAAATTTTAATCGCTATCCTATTACTACCGCTGTGCTATTCCAAAGTAGACCGTCGTCGTATAGAATTAATATCATTATGAATAATTTAAATAAAGTTTTATTAATTAATTACTTATTTCAAAGATTTATATTTACATATTAATCTATACAATGAATGAAAAAATGACTTTTGTTTTCAAAAGTTTCTTTTTCGTAGTTTATTTTAACGGTTGTTTTCTCATACATGCAAAATATGATTTGTGAATGCCTCTCCCCCCCCTCACCGGTCCACTGACGAGTTACAAAACAACCTGGAGCTCGAGCATCCTTCTTGTTCAAATGTCTAGTTGCGCCCAGTGCACACCATCAGACAGCGAGATATTTTACTATACACACGCCGCGGTGTTAAACTGATGTAATTTTGTTTACGCGTATTTAAAATTACACGTACAAAGTATTAAGTAAAATCTTTTGCGAATTCACTATAACATTAACCTAACACGAAACTCGATTATAAATGTATAAACAATATTTTTAGTTTTACCTCCCGGAGCAAGATTAATAAATAAATTCTTGGTTGAATCCGCCTTTGAAACATTTACGCTTTTAAAATTGTCGAGAAACTTCTACGGAATTCTATTCGATGCCACAATATTCTAAAAAGTTCTCCCGAATTTCGTTGATTTCCAGAAGTTTCTAGAAAGTTCTATTATCAGAGTTTTTTTCTTCTTCTGCATTTACGAATTTCCCAGAAGTTGTTTGAAATAAATTATCCGACAACTATGACGTTTCCGCGTGTTCATGAAATAATGAAAATCACGGAAATTCAATACAATATGTAAAAAATAATTTAAATTGGACAGATCACACGCTCTAGAGCGTATCATAACATCAGATTGAAATATATAACACGAAAAACAAGCGATCCGCGTCGTACATATATTATAGTGATGATATTATATTGTCAAGGAATCGAAGGTAACAAACAGAAGGCTGTTTCTTCTGTTTTAAACGATTGCGCCGTGCCGTCGCTTCACTCACTCGAACACAGTAAACTCATACTAACCAGTATTATTATTTGAAAACTTCACGCGGCATTTATCGAGAAGTGACGTGCGAAATGGGGACTACATGCCGAGACTAGACGATTCGCATACGTCATTTCAACGGACACTCTGATTCGAGTTAAACTCGTACGAGTATTTAGTTTAGTAGGTTAGAATCAATCTGCGACACCGCACGACATTATTACGTATTTATAACAATACAAGACGAACGCATTTCACCGTAATCGAGTCTATTCGCGATGATGTATCGATTGAATATTACGTTTCGAACCGGTTTTCGGTCGAGCGCGACGTAACACTCGCAGCAAGGATAAAACATCGTGACGAGGAGATCAAATATAATATTCGTCCAGGACAGTTTTCCGTGTTACGTATTATTATACGTGCTGTGCTGACAGGTTTGACTGCAATAATGGTTACTGCGCCATGCGACGATCGTATTAATAATTAACAGCTCATAACAACAATGTGTCATACACTGCGCAGTACCCGACGAAACCATTATATTATTTGACGAGAGCACGCGAAAAACGAACAATTCAATGACGTTTGCCTTTTGTTTTCAGTCGATTATGTTTTCGAGATTTAATTGACGGCATTGTTTTGCCGTAAAGAAAAACTCCAACAGATAGTATCGTAACCCGCGACTATATTATGACGCGTACACTTGATATTTTAATTCGTCTATTCGTTTACATATATAATTTAATCAATCTGTACTGATAAATAATTTGAAAACCGTGAAAAGGTTTTAATTATTTTTCGCGTCGTTTGATTTTGATAAAATATAACAAAGGGGCGGGCGTGTGGGGAGACTACCGACTGTGGAAAACAAAGCTCTCCGACCTAAATAGTAATTTCTTTTATGCTTCTATAACTGCACGTCCGCGTACGCCTATTATGATTTGCAAACTAGCAATACTCTACACCGCGTGATCGGTAAAAACATAAAAAAATCAATAAATCACTAAAAAAAAAAATAAATAATTAATTCGTTTACATAATAAAATATTATATATAAATATTTTCGTATTGTCGATATTGTGATTATTCACAAATAGTCGGTATTTTGCATCGCGGATTATTTTTATAAAAAAGTGTTAATTCGTGCATTCGGGGGTACTCCGGGTACAAAGAGTATATACCTCTCGCCCGTTAATGCCGATAAAATTATTTTCGAAAAGTATTACGGCGTTATTTTCGTGTTGGCGCGTACGCAGCTTATATGACCACGATTTAAAACGGAAAAAATTCAAACGAAATAGTTTACTCGAATTCGACGATAAATCGTCAAAAGTGCCATTTGAATTGCGAAAATAAATTACCCGAAAACCGTAAATAATTACGCGTACACAGTCGTCGAGAATAAACGAAACAAAAACCATACGATATGATTATTGCGACTCGTCGATGATCGAATCACATGTCGTGCTTGAAAATAAGCCGATGCCGCGCGTGAATCGGACAACGCGAAATCCTACCAGGTCTTCCCAGGGCCCTTTTAGTCGGTAATAAATCTCGCGGAAACCCCGGAGGAACGATCGTCGATCGACGAGAGCGTCGTCGTCGTCGTCGCCGTCGTCCCCGGGCTCCCGGAGTCTCTCGCAGACAGACGTCGCGCGCGGAAAACGGCGAATAAATTAGCGCGCCAACGCTGTCCGAAGAAACACACACTATATTACGCAAAGTTTTCCGTCCCGGTACCCCCTTTCCACACACACACACACAAATATCCCGCAGCAGGACTCGACGACCCCGGAACGGCCGTTTATTGATTTCGGGACTCGGCACACACGCGCGCACAAACACGTGTGTGTAGAACCACGGCGTGTAGTCCAAAGTACCGAAGGAGAACGACTACTGCTACTATATAATATAATATACGTACAACCCTTTTTCTGCCGTCTAGTAGCGGCCGTTTCCCCTCTCTTCGGGCGCGCGGCTAACCTTTTCCGCAACCCTTGCGGCGGCGGCGGCGGAGGGCAGCTGATGCCTTTGTTCGGTCGACCGTGCCCGAAAGACTGGGCGGCGGCGAGTATAATATTTTAATACTGCTGCCCCTCGTCGTCGTCGTCGTATTATTATTATATAAAACGTACAATACGCGCGCGGTGCCGCGAGCCGGCGAAAGTTTTATTTTTTTCATAAATTTCTTAAAGTCTCGCGCGGACTCGCGCAGTCTCGGCTCGTTTTTTTTTTCTTTTTTATTTCATTTGTGTGTTTATACGTGTTTTTTTTCTCGTCGCTGCATAAAGGCCGCCGCCGCCGCCGCCGCCGACGACGACTAACAATGTCGAACCGAATTCTTCGGGGGCACTGATTAATTCCGAGTCCGCCGCACCCTCCGCAGTCGCGCCGCCGACGGGGGCGATATTATTGAATTTTTCATTAAGCGCCCTCATCAGGGCCGTGTTATTGTGACCGAAGATAATCAAGGCGTGTAGTTTTTTTTCCTCTTCCTCCGTTATCGTCCCGGCCCAGAATAATTCTATACACAATTAAACGGAGTTCTTTTGGCCGGAGGGGTTCCGGAGCGGAAAATCGATGTGCAGAGGCCAGAGAGTAAGGGTTCTGGGACGCGGCGCGAGCGGGCGAGAGATCGCCGCCGCCGCCGCCGCCGCCTCCGCCGTATGCTCTCGTCGGTGTTTATATAATATGTGCGCGCGCGCCCGTGTGTGTGTGTGTGTGTGTAGCGATAGTGTTGGCGTGTACATATAATATTCGCTGTTTGGCGCGCGGGGAAATATTCCGGACTTGTTGCCAACAGCTGCCGCCACACCGCTGTGCCGCTGTCGTCGTCGCACAAAGGGGTATATTATATAATATAATAATGTACGGTAATAATAATAATAATAATAATGCGCGGCCGTGCGGACCGAAACGCATTCGGGCGAACGCGCAAAGATCGTAAACCGGCCGAGCGAAAACGAACGCGTATATCGGCGCGGATCGTCTCGGACACCGCGAACCGGCCAGAAAACGTGCGCGACGGTAATGATCATCAGCCAACGCTTCGTCGAAACTCTCGTCTGTCCGTCGTTTGTGGACCGAAACGTTTCGTTTCGAAAAAACTCCAAGATCGGTCGAGTCCCACGGATATGTATAGGTACAATCTGAGTTTATAATTTTACTCTAAGAACACCTGTATAATATTGGTACTACTTATTTAATATAAACCAAGTGGATTAGAGTGTAAGCGCATTCCGACATAACTCCGGAACGCTCGTGGCAACTAAACTCGATACCTTAATAAACGATTTGGAAATCGATATGGAATTAAGCCACCCCCGGCATCTCTGCTGGGTGTACGTGTGTGTACGTGTGCGAGGGAAGCGAGAAGAAGTGACACGTAGAAATAATAAAGAAAAAAACTGATATCAACGTCAGATCTACTGTTTTCGAAGTAGCCATGGCGATCGGTGTCGAAAGTCTCAAAAGTTTTTAAATCCAAATTTTAATAGACTAGAACGAAATAAAGTCCCGTCGGATATTCCGAGAAGATTTGAAAACGAATAGAATTCGGTTGAACTCCTCAAAAGGTTGTGAAAACGAACAGCGCTCTCCGTACTTGTAAACGATTTTCCTTTGTAATCTGTACACTGTACACAATGTACATCTAAAACTTTTTAATAACTATAGACAAAATTATTTGAATTTTTTCACGATATAGATAGAATTCATTCCCGTTATTGTCTATTAGAAGTTTGAGATGAACAAATAACCGGGCAACTCAGCTGTACGTCATAATAATCTCTGCAGTGTTGAATTGTTGCGCACAGGTCTTGTCGAGAGACCGAATAACAAAATTAAATACTAAAATGAAATAACTTTAAAGCATTAACAACCTAAATAGTTTGGAAGTAAAATCAAGAAGAAACGGTCGACTTTCATGTTTTTTTGTGCATTCCCTGCGCTTCGTCTATTTCTTAATAGTAGTGAGTGAAAAGTTCAATCGACGTTCAAAACAAGTTGGTCGCGTTTAGAAAACGTAAAAAAACGATGGGTTTTTCCTCGTAGATCGTAACGAAAGTCCGATCGGATTGATTTACAATCGATAAAGGAGTCAGTCGTAGGTCTGTCCGGGCTTACTGTGCGCTCTCCTCGCCAGGCCGGGGTGGTGGAGGATCGCGAATCAGATCGCCGCGGGACGAAGGGCTAAATCCTCGGGATTTCACACGCGACATCACATTCGAGTCGTTCGCGCGCTTGCAGCTAACTAACGCACGTACGAGTTTCCGCCGCCTACCGTTGTGTACCGCTATTCGATCGCTCGCGTCTTGAACGCGTACGAAAACGTTCGGGTCGCCAACGGTGGTAATAATTGGTGGCGTCGCGCGCGGCCGTACAACAGGAGGTCTGTTACATTTCCGCGTATTTGCTTTTGTTGAAGCCTTTGCCGTGTATGGTGTATATAATTGCAGAATGTTTACTGACCGGATAAATAAGCACGCGCGCGCACACACACACACACGTATATAGCACACGAAACGTACACATGATGTGAGCTACAAACGCGAAACTGCGGCCCAGGATATTGTATAGATTTATCCGGTGACTCGGCAGGGTGTTCGTACTAAAACGTGATGGCTAATAAACGGCACATGTGTATACGTAATACGCACGCGAATTCGATTCGTCTGCATAGTCACTTTTATCTCGACATCAAAATATATAATCGGAGTTCGTTCGGACTGCCGTCGCAGTCGTAATAATATTAACAGCGCGAATATAATATTATTCATATAAATATGTATAAATATAACGAACGACTGATTCAGCGCGTTATATTTTATACAAACGAACCGCCGCCGCCGTAGGTCTATAAGACACGAATCGCATACACATCGATTGCCCCCCTCCCCCATATAATCATTTGTATCGACTGATGAATATTTACACAGGAGAAAACGAAATTATACGATCAAAGAGGCCATTATTGTTGTAGTAGCAACAGGACGAGGTCGTCGTCGTCGTTTTTAAATTGTATTTTTGTTGGTTCGTTTCGTCG
This sequence comes from Drepanosiphum platanoidis, assembly GCA_948098885.1. Taxonomy (NCBI): domain Eukaryota; kingdom Metazoa; phylum Arthropoda; class Insecta; order Hemiptera; family Aphididae; genus Drepanosiphum; species Drepanosiphum platanoidis. The sequence goes on along the minus strand of OX402529.1, from coordinate 6,326,846 downwards.
TCACTATACACGTTTATCAAATTTTCGAGACTATTAAAATTCATAATTTGCAATAGTTCGACAAGGAAATCGGAACCAAATGTCTCTGTTTTTTTTCTTTTTTTTTCTATCGGCCGAGCCCCGTCGAGAACATTCTCCGGGGCAGTGTACTCTACGTGCATTTTGCGTACTCGCGAGATTGTGTTATTTTCTCGGTCGTATTACACACGAAAGCAAAAAGTTACGGTCGGGTTTTAAACTCGCGCCGACCGTATACTCTGTAGGGAGATGCGTAGTTATCAAACTCGACGTATTCAATTTCGCAAGTAAAATATACGTCGCGTTCTTCGTATTCTACGGTTTAAGTTTTGAGATGGAATATTAAGTATATAATACGGTTCGAGGAATTTTTTTTTCCCGTTTTTTTCTTTTTCTTTTGCTTCTCGAAACTTTGAATTTTTAGATATTTCTGATTAATTTTCTTTTCTCAACGCTATATTATACTGTAGATCCTATACATATATAGTAGCACTCGGGGAATTTATTAATTTTTATTTTATCGTAAAACTTTCTTCTGTCAAGTTTCGTTTAATAACATTGTTTTAACCGAGAAACAGTCGAGCCAATATACATTTTAAACTTTAAAACTAATCATGTATAATATATAAATCGATTCCGAGTAAACCCAAGAATATTTACATCCTATATTTATTTTACGTTTATTGTAATTTTTACATAACTATACCGACAATGTCGTATAACGCGGTGTATTTCATTGGATCAAACGTACAGACGTACGAGACGCGCTAGAAACGGAGTATATTTCGATTTTTCTCTTTTGCCGATAAAAAAAAATTGAAAAATTCTCTATAACAATGATAATTATTAACATTTGAGGTTTTAAATCGGTACTTTAGTATGTAAATTATGTTTTAAATTTATATACGGTTTGGAAGTTTAATTCGAGATTGACCGCGATAATCTATTTGGCGCAGTGTTTAAAAATCAAGAAAGTCCGACCGAGCGAATTTCATTTTTATCCACGTATACGGTTGAAAATACGACACGATTATTTTTACGAACATCTCGCCATTATTATTTTAATAATATTTTAAACGTGACCTTTTCGAAGTTTTTTCCAAGTTCATAATATGTTTCGACTGTTTCGAGCTTATAATTTTAATACTAACGAGTGAAATTCCTGCGTTAAGTGTTAACTGTTAAGTACGGCTCATTTACAATGAAATAAAATATCATACTTCTTAATATAAATACGATACAGACCTTCACTGGGGATCAGATGATATTTCTTTGCTTTTAAATGTTCACAAGCTACAGTATACGACTCGAATTCTCTATTTTTTTTTCTTACTGTCACCAAAATAAAAAAAATAATTGTTAAAGTGTAAAAAATGCATATCGATTACTATATAAAAAAAAAAAACCAAAAAAAATTGTACTCGGTAATTAATTCGATCGAATATTATACGACATTCGTTGCATAATATACTTAAAATTAGCGGACAGAAAAAAAAATTATTATTATTATCATAATTATTACTATAATATTTACGAAAACCATATATTAGTCGTCGACGAAACAACGAGCGTTTTTCGTTATTAAAATCTATCGCCAGTTTATAATCGAAACGCGAACGGTAGGACGAAGGATTTCGAGTATTTTCGCTGCATCTCATTTGTCGTACGCGGCGTTTCAATAATTAGATTCGGGGACTCCCCATTGTTAACCAGTGTCGTTTAAATTAAAAACCATTCTTATCAATAAATCGGTTTAGGGATTCGAAATTGTTTTCTTACCGAAAAAAAACTACAAGATTATCGGCGTATACGCAGTTGCCGTTCTCGCAGTCGTCCTGTCTCTCCCTCTCTCTCTCTCATTCTTTCTCCGTCTCGCTCTCCTTGCTTCCTTTATTTTATTATTTTTTTTTTCTCTGTCCCCGTTCGTTCGACCTCCGAATGCTAATGACCCCTCGCACCACTTCCTCCGCGTCCGCCCGGTGTCGGAGAGGGCCGACAGAAAAATCTTGGCCGGCACAAAAAAATAAAACCTTCCCCATCATTATTTAACCCCCGGTTCGGGAGTCGAATTACCTTTGTTGCGTGCCTTTTTATTTTTTCCCTTCCCGCCGCCGCCACTCGCGCCCGGCGTCTTCTTTTTTTCTCTCGCCGCTTTGTTACCGGAACCCGGAGTTATCTTGTTCTTTCCACGGCTACGGCGGCCCTTTTAATCTGCAAATTCACTTCTGATAACCAAAGTGTTTCTTTTTAAACTACCACCGCCCGGCGCGGCGCGGCGTCCCGTCCGGAATAGCAATGAGAGCGCGCGCATACACACCGTCGTCGTCGTCGTCGTCGTCGTCGTTTAGTCTTAAACGTTTTAATATAATATCGTTATCGCGCCAAATCTTCGCGAGCGGTACGAATCCGTCGGCGCACCGCGTTTTCGCGGAGATCGTTTTCTTCCGGCGGACGAGCGTTTTCATCGTAGAAAAAAATACCATCGTCACAGTGTTAACGAAATTAACGCGTTCGTTTTGTTTTCGAGTGTTAGAAAATTTCTTACGATTCTCATCGCGAAAACATTCGTCTACACACGCCGCCGCCGCCGCGTGCCCGCCGAACAATCTCCGTACGGTCTCCTATCTCTAAAGCGCACGCGCTATATTATTATATACTATATATAGGTATGTGTATACTATAAGGTCGGCGGCAAATAGATTTATCGCTTTCAACGGGTGCCGGCCATAAATCGGAGTAACCGGAGCATATAGGCCGCGCGCACGAGGACAACAGGCGTTGAACTCTGTAGGGAAAGTCTCCCGACGCGTATAAATAACGGTGCCGGTACGGGTTGATGCCGTTCATTAATTTAAGGCCCTCTCGTCCTCGCGGATACATCGTATAGAGTAGCCGACGACCGCAGAATCTCTCATCCACCACCGGCTGTACCACTACTATGTATACCTCTCTATATATATATACATCCAATCTGGTTCCCCGGACACCACTTTGTAAAGCCGTTCGTCCTCTTATTCGCAGCATCCCCCCGAGCGAACCCACGCGCGAGCCGACCCGCGTTTCCCCGACTCGCGTGCGTTATCACTCCCCGAAAATGCCCGACGAATTACACGGTCCAGGTATATATATATATATATAAACATACTCGCACATACATATATATAGGAGATAATAGTGCACGCTGCTCGTAATGAAATAATCTCGCGATTTCACCGCGTTCTCGGTCCGAGACGTCATCACTCCTCTGCACCGTCGGCGTAGCTCGGTCTAGGTGGTCGATCCACTTTTCTCTAAAAACGGAATTTCAAATCGTCTTTCAGATCGCCAGAGTTCTATTTATTATTGTTATCGGAGAAAAAATACGTTGTAGAAATTTTGTAAAAAAAATCCCTCTCACGAGTAATACTTTAACCTCACCGTCTATTGAGAGAAAAACGACCGGCCGGATCGGATTGTTTTTAAACAGAAAATTAAAATGTTTTCTTTGAAACCAATCGTTTACGTTTTATATTTTTGTTGAAGACTTTTATTTCACGTTTAAAAATCGCCCAACATTCGATACTTATATGAAAATGTACGTATGGGTAATTGCTGCTAATTTCCTCGAGAAGATTTGCTTTACACCTGCAATAACATGAAATTGAAATTTTAACAATGCAAATTTGTCGACAGCGTTTTCTTCGCATCGGGCCTACGCGGGGAAACAATTTCTATCTACGTCACTGCAGGTTCCCGTAGATGTATTCGACGTTTCTCGTCGAAACCAGATAGCCGACCATCATGACGTCAACGGCATCAGGCCGTCGTTTTTTACACGGATATCGTTTACTAATATTGTTCGCGCGCGGAAGCAAAAATAAGACGCAACGTTTTTGCAACGATGCTGTTTTTAACTCTACAGTTTCACTACACGATGTTCACGTTTAGTTTCCTCTGGAACTCGCAGCGAACTTTCAACTTTTGTACATCGGAAACGGATTGTCGTCGTTGTATCCGTATCGATTATATACGTGGTCCGACAAACGGGACGTAAAAATTATCACCGACGCGTAATATGACGATAACAATCATCATCGCCGCGACGTTTGTCATATCGCGTCACACGGTACCGGCCGCGCATGTTATGCGGGTTTGCAACACACACGATTGCGGTTGCTCCGTTCGATTCAAATCAAACGCGCGTGTACACATAATAATCATGATAATTATTATTATCGTCGCAATAATTAGGCGCGCGCAGTCCAGCGGCGTGTAAACGTTGTACACGGTTAATTGTCGGTCGGTCGCCGAGTCGAGTGTTCTCGGGGTAGTGCGATTATCGCGCAGTTTGCGCGATACAAACACGCTCGGAAACCGTGGTCGGAATGATAATAATATGATGCGAACGATACGAATACAATAAAATACAAGTCGACCACTGTGCAGCGAGGAAACGGTACGATTTCTATCTGTAAGCTACGTTTTTGACGACCGCGCGTCGACACGCAGCATTTTTATCGACCGATATTTCGATTCGTTTTTCCGATGGAAAAAAGAAGCCAAAACGACCGCGAACACTGTACGAAACTCATTACTTTCGGATTTTACCGACGCGTCGCGCGTAACCCGCGGCGTAATAATATTGTCGACCGATCGTCTCCGCCGGCGGTCGCCGTCACTGCCAGTCATCGTCTCCGGAGGAACGCTTAATATAACCGATACGCCGCCGCGCGCGTTAACGCGTGTACTACAAACGCAGTTTCAGCGCCGAGCTCTCCTTCCCCGTCTAGTTTTATGGCTTACAAAAGTTTATCGGAGCTTAGCGTCCGCTACAAAGCGCACCGTCGCCGTAACGCTATTTACACGTCTGTTTGTCTTCATTAACGAGCCTTAAGTTTGCCCCAGCTCGGCGGCGTCGTCGTCGTCGTCGTTGATCAGAGAACACGCCCGGGCGGCGGGGCCGTATCCGCGTGCCCTTTGCATTTTAAACCGATTTCGCAGCCGCCGTGCTCTTTCCGTCAAAAGCGACGACGTTTCACGACGTAACACACGCGCGTATAAATATTTGTACGCTACCGCTTCTAGTCGTGTAGTTTGATTAGACGTCGCGATAATATACCTTTATTTATTTTTATTAGAAATATATTTTATAGATAAATATATACGAGTATACTACGTAAATTAAAACTACATTTTATAGTACAATTTACAATAAATATATATCTACCGCCTTTGAGATGAGCTCGTATAGAGAGTTACAGTCTATATTAGTATTGTGTGACGGTCATTTAAAGATAAAATATAAAATAACAAATAATATACTTTGATGATAATTTTTATAATAATACACGAGTTCAACATACAGATACTAATGTAATGAAGTGAGTAACCAATTGACGGTCGTTCTGTCGAAGTTCGTCATTTTAAGATTCCTGCTGGTGTTATGGTACATATTCTTTTTAATTATAAATTGCAAAGAGTTGAAATTTGGAAGGACCGAGATATTACACACATTTATGACCAAATGATTTTTCAGAATAAGATATTTTTGCATCATACATTTACCCAAAACAGTTTAACAGTTTGTAATTATAAATAGTTATATATGTTTTATACATATATATTATAACTATACGATAGATTTCGCATCAATAATATTATCGTACACAATCGTTAACATTAATTGTTGTGAGTTTCCAACGACCTTTGGTACATTTTGAAGTCGATGTTTTTTTTCCTTTTTGTCTCTGACCCGAATGTCGTGCTGCGCCGTTTTTGAAAAACGAACAAACAACCGTTGATTTATTGTTCGAAGCGAAATTCAATTATTATTCGATACGTACTCATTCGCAGAATTGATTAACTACTATGATTGTACTATAACGAATCGCGAACCCTATTATTCCCAAGACTTCAGGTCTTATAATATATACATAAATAATGAGTTATACGTATATATATATACTTAAATGTTTCTATCACTATGCAAAATTACTGTTACTAATTAATTTCACGAGCACGTGCAATAATAATATTGTATTCGTATTGCGGCAACGAATCCGATCGTCTCAGTAGGAGCAATCACAATAGAACGTGGACCGGAAAGGCGCGTAATACTATTGTTATAGGTCAGGATTATATTTATTGATAAACGAGACAGGCAGGCGCACTGGTTTATTATTATTATTTAATTAGTTTCTTAGAGGCTTCGAGATAGAACGATCGGAGAGGCAACGAAGTTTAAATTGAACTTTTCGATTCAGGTACATTGTACCGTTCAGGTATATATTTAATAAATGACGTATACGACAGATAAACGGAAACCAGTCGCTTAAATGAAAATACAAAATCGATAAAACTTCCTCTCCGTCAATATTTTATTCAATCTATTTCGTCGTAAATAAATAATTCAGCGAGTCGAGTCTATGAATACGTCATCTGACGGTCTTTTAACGAAAGAGAGAGAGAACGACACAAGGAGGAGCACTTACAACGCAAAACTAATATTTTTATCGAAAATTAAATTTTTTTTCAAAACGTATTTCTAACGTTTATTACTAAACATTTATTATTGAACATATCGAATTTATAAATAAATAAATAAACATTTTTTAGACACGGTCGGGCGACGACGACGGTTCAGAGATATTACGGAGTGCACAGACCTCATACTGACGTTCGGGAATGACATTAGGCATCGGGGAATCAGGTTAATTCTATTTCAACGTGATTTAATAAGGTGTATATTGCACGCGCGTGCGAAGGCATATAAAGTTTATGACGCTCAACTTTTGATAAAACGAAGGAGACAAGCGCCGGAGGAAACTTTGATAAAAATACTTTCGAAGTGTGGATATAGTTGGGATTATAGTGCTCGGGGATTTAAAAGTTTTCGGTATTATTTAAGATGATTAACCCTCTTCTTGTATTTACTGGTAATTCGAAATTACTTTGGAAAATATGCGCAAATGAAGCGTTTATCTCCGCAACGTTCGATTCGGGTTTATACGAACCTATGTATAATTACGGTGATTTATTACGAACTTCCGTTATTAATTAATTACATTTTCCACGGTATTCTTACTTTAAAAATAATAACTGCGCTTTAATAACCAAAGTTTTGGGCGAACCCCGCGGGCCGATCATATTATAATTAAAATTGTTTTTACGCATTTACGCGATCGTTTTTTTTTTTTTTTTTTATACGTATACGTCGCGTCTCGTGTGATTTTTGTTTTCGAAAGAAGAGAATAAAATAATAATAGTATCGAAAATAAAAAATAAAAATCTTTTCAAACCAATGTTAATCGAATATAAATCATATATTGTAATCGTATCTCGGTCGTTGAAAGTGAAATTCACTGTTCGCTTACGTCTTTATCGTAACGTGCGATTATCGATATGCTAAACGATACGGCGTTAAACACGCACTGTGATGTTTTATTGTACGTTTATCGTCAGAGGAGCACGGCAAATTAATTCGATGAAAACAATTGAACGCGATATACATAATGAATTCATCAGACGACCGTAAAATACTGTAAAAGCTGCAGTAAATCGTTAAATCACCACCGCCGCCGAGAGGAACCGACGAAACGGCCGCGGAGGCGAGGCGGTGCGGTGCTCTTTCTATTGTCTCGCTCGCCAAAAACCGTCAGAAATAATATTTCTCCTTTTATTTTTCCTTTATTTTTTTTTAACGAACGGTTCGCAAGCTGTTGCAGTCGAAAGTTCGCGGGAGAGGAGCGCGGAATGACTGGCGACGGGCCGGGTGACGGGAATTTAAACGGCTGCAGCCGGAGAGGTTGAATAATGTTTTCCTCCGCCGCCGTTTCGACTTTAAACGGAATAACACTGTATTATTGTGTGAACACTTCGCGAAATAATCTGCGGGGGGTTGATATATATGTATGAAAAAAAAAAAAGAGAGTAAAACGCGTTTGTTTGTTTTTCGTTTTCCGCGCCGCGCCGTGCCATATTTTAAACGCGTCGGCCGGCGTTGTAACGACGGTCGTGTGACGGCGGGATACCGTGTGTAGAGATAGAAAAAAAAAAAAGGATACGGAAAATGAGACGTATACGAGCACGACGGCGGCGTGTCGTCTCATCGATCGGACAAAAGGATAGTTAGAACACGTGTCAGAGAACACAGAGAATTTATTAATAATCCTTTCGCGCAGTCGCTGTGGCGGCCGGCCGCGCGCGGCGTGCGAAAACGGAAACGGTCGCGTTAACGTTTCAGAAAAAATAAAAATACACCATCACATAATAATATAACGGCGTCGTCGACGTCCTATAAAATCGTATTACTGTCAAATCGAAACGCAAAAAAAAAAAAACGGAATCCGTACACGACGTAATGCCAAGTAGCCGGCGCGTATAACGTCGCGCACAGGGTGCAACGATTGCTTGCGCGTTCGGGAAATCGCCACCTCCGGGGTCGGATTAGGCACGGGGCCTTAAATAATACGTTTTATTATTATTTGGCTCGATGACAATATTATGTGACATTTGCATAATAATAACTTTTCGTTTAAAGCCCGGCATCGACCTATTAAATAATTATTGTTAATTGGAAAATGTGTGTACTTATGTGGCCGATACAGTCGTGTGTACAATAATACAATTATTATCGATTAGTAATTGCCTCGTAATTCTTACTCCAGTGCATGTAGCCGTCGGTGACGCGTGATAGGTTTATTTAAATTCGAGTGGACGTTTTGATTTTTATAAAGTATCAAAAATAGTTATAAAACGTATTGTCTTTGTTTTTTACTTTTTAATTGTGACATTGTATATCATGAGAATCGATTGTCATAACAGACACCATAAGCAAACTAAACAATTTTTAAACATGGCTCGTTCTGTAGATTCGATTTATTCGTATCAGTTTTTTATTTTCGTAAAGATGTTGAGTATTTGGTATTTTGGTTACGGAATAGTGAAAGAACTTTTCAGACGACCGAGCTCCGGGGCCCGGAGAACTTTTTAATCCTGGAAACCTCCGCTCTCGCGACTTCACGAGACCGTTGGAAACTATTGCTTTGAATGTCGCGAATTGTGTCTGAAATCGACTTTGCGTTTTTATTCCGAATCGGTCGCAAAATATCGCCTCCGAAGCCGAAAACAGATGACTGAAACGTCGCAGACGCGATGGATACGGCTCGTCGTTTTTTATTTCATCCGTTCGATCGCCGCGGCGGCGGCGTGTTAACGCGTAATACTTTTTACGTGCGAAAAAATCCGCGGCCGACGACGGCGACGTTTATAATTCTCTTCTTTTTTTTTTACAGTCGGACGACGACGGCGACGATATTTCACCGCAGCGGTGGCGTGTAATACGCGCGACGATTTCGGGGCCGCGATTTCGGAATTCGCGCGTACCGCATTTGTCAAACGCCGCGTTCGCACGCGCCTGAATGTGTATTTGATATATATACGCGTGTGTACACAAACGCACTCACCCTCGGTCCGGAATTCCGGGTCGCGTAGTACACACGCACACTCACGTCGCAGGTCATTTGTTTCGGAAAACCGTTTTCGGACCGCCAATAACGACGACGACGCCGCCGACGATAATAATAACAATAATAGTGTTTTAGGGGAAGACCGGCCGAGCTACACGTCTCGTTCAATGTATGACGACTGAAGCTTATAGATAAGTGCGCCCGTGTTATGTAAAAGCCCAAAACCAGATGTTTCGAAATGTGGTACACATCAAAAGTTTTTAGTTGATTTTTCGATCGCATTTGTCGTACCTGCAATATCATCCAGAAGTGATTTTTCTCATTCTTCTATATCGGCTGAAGCATTTACAACTCACAAACGTCTAATATTATGTCACATAACTGATATAGTTTTTAATTAAATGTATAGGCCTAGATAGTATAATAATATATTGAATTTTAGGCGTGCTCGGCTTGACAACGACAATACAAGTATCATAAAGAAGCTATGTATTCATTAATTGCATAAATCATACATTTTCCAAAATCAGACTTTCAACAAACGCATAATCGAAGCGTGAAAGAGGGGTCGGCATGCTTAAAAACATCACCCCGCGTATATTATTATATTAGTGAACAATAATAAAACTTATGCGGAAAAAAAAAACTGTCATGTTATATTACGCATGCGTTATTATCGCCGTTTCACGGTCGTCAAATAATTTAGATGTTATTTTATAAGCATAGAATAGGTTCCGTGTAATTTTAGCGCGGTAAATTTGTCGCGGTCAAATCGTCGCGCACGTCATCTGGTCGTTTCGAATAATTTAATAAATTATGTTTTAGGTGTGCAGGGTATAATATGTAACGGCCTCGATAAGTGAATAATACAATATGGATTTGTTACTCTTTAGTTGAAAAAGTTACGCGACGCACAAATAATGCGGTGGAAGGCTGGCACAATTATTTATTGTTTCGGAGTATTATTAAATGCAGTCGGTGCATAGTTTTTGGATTTTTATAAACGTGTTAAAAAAAAGAAAACAAGTTCAGTTTAAAGTCAAACGATTTCCTTTCCACATAAGAAAATAAGAAAACCCGATTAGAAAAAACGTATTCACGCCACTATTGCAAATACGAATCTATACGATAAATAAATAACCGACTATTATGCCGCATAAAAACGGATTGCTAATGAAACTCAAATCTTTCGTTTCTCTAGTGAAAACCGCTAGTTATAAGAATGTGAAATCTGTTTCGCAGAGTTTTGTCGACATTTCAACTACGACTGATATCGTCAAAGTCGCGGCAAACGTTGGTCGGCGGCGTGTGATAGTTCGCGTCGGACGACGGTTTTGAAAGTCGGGTGATTGCGGCGATGAGGGGCGAGAGAAAAACGAAAACAAACCGTCGAGACGCGATACAATAAAGCGATGAAAATATGCCAATCGGACGTGTCGTTATTTCTCGGAATCGGATTCCGCTGCGGGGAAAAGAAAAACGAAAACACCGTGACCCGGACGGGACGCCGACTCGCGCCGCGCCCAAACGACTACCGCGATCGACTGGCCGCGCGGCGCCGCACAACACGATAATAATAATACGGTCGGAACAATAGGAAAAAAAGGACGACGTCCTGCGACGGCGATATAATATACGTACGCGCGCGTATAAATCCGCGGGCACATGTGTGCATTTATACTGCGTAAACGCGCGTGTATATTATTATCGTGCCCGCACGGGCGGCGCATTACGATATCCCCGCGCGGCCCCTAATCCGTACAAATGACGCGCCCGCGCGCGGGCCCCGGAGAGCAAATTAGATTCCACGCGCACACGTCCCCGGGCCCGGTCTCCGCGCGCGCCGCCGCCACCTCCAGCGTCTAATTCAATAATACCGACCGACCGACCGACCGCGCGACCCTTCGTCTCTGCCCGCGCTCGTCCTTCCTCTACCCGGCTCCTTCTCCGCGCGCCCGCCTCGCCGACGACCCGCGCGCATCCTTTGCCGCGAGGTCCGCGGGTCGGCCGCGCGTTAAAGCTCCCGGCCGCGGTAACATGTGCGAAACGGACGCGGCGGCGGTTCGTCGCGCCTTCTGGGGCCCGCGTCCTTATGTTACGGTCGGGGTTTCGATCGGAGGACCGTGGACGAAACGCGACTACTAGCGAAAAAAAAAAATCCCACTTGTTTCGTCGTCTCGGATTCAGAGAGATTTACGAATTCGGAACGAACGACCGACGATTAACAACAACGCGGGAGCGTCGGATGGGTTTCAAATCAAATCGCGAATAGATTCGCTCGTATAATATACGCCTAGATCTAGGCGTTTAGAAATAATCCGATTTTGAATTATTTGTATTTCGACGTACACCTATAGTCCCGTCGCGTTCCCGAATATATACGTCGATATTCATTCCGTTCGATTCTATGAGTGATTGTTATTGGTTTAGGAGACTTTTGGTTCGAACTTTCACAACGTCACCCTCTATCCACGCTAATGAACTCGACAGTCGTATTTTAGTAACTCGCAGTAATAGTTGTGGCGGTGCTCGCCATAACATATTATTATAAACACGCATCTCTATATGAACGTGTAACGGACGTATTGATTTTTTTTTTTATTTATTTACTATATTTTCATACGACTTCTTCACTTCGGTCGTTTCCCCCCCCCCCTCACCGGCGCCCGGAGTGTTGACAATGCAATCAGAATTCCATTCAAAAAAGGGTTGCCGATGACGAACGCGCCGAGTCCGTTCGATACATTTTTTCGCCTTCCGTTTTTATATACATATATAATAATATATGCCGTATAATACCGCGATTTATAGACGTATATTATCCGTGTCGATCCCCGCGCGTTTAGGATTTTATGCGAAATGGTTTTATTTTATTTTCATGCTTTATTTTTTATCGCACGCCCAACGTCTCGACGCTCCTTATCCATTACGACGTACGGAGAATCGACTTCTTTGACTGTCTGGAAGAAGCTTAAGGTTATTACCGACAAAGTGAAAATAATATAGTTCTTTTATAACAATAATTGACGTGACAAATATTTTCAATATTGTGTTTTTGATCTTTAAGTAACTAAATTACACTTTTTTCTCTCTATAATTTCTAGTTTTTCTATTCCAACGGTGTTTGTAATAAATCCTCAACTTAACGTTTTCCGCGCGGGGAGATTACTTCGATAACAAAACGGTACTTAACAATATGCGGTTATCATATCGAGATTTTAATATATTACGAGTTATGACCATCGACAAATTAATTACAATTTGAAAATGTTTATTCGGTATGAACATTTCTGCAACTCTCGTTGACATACTGACCCTTATTTTTACATATTTTATTAATTGCGGCGTTTTTCATCGTGTTTTAAATGTCGATTTTAAATAGATTTTTTTTTTTTTGTCGATTTTAATTTTCAAAGGAATACAGTACAATAATATTTATATTTATAGTTTTTAGAACAATAACTACGATTATATTATTAATTATTAAACTACACTTATTACAATTATTTTCTAATTATTTAATAAAAAGGCCTGATCAAACAGTTGAACTTAATTATTCAATTTTTATTAATCTCGTATTATTTTTTTTATCTGTGACAAATGCATTATAATAAAACCTTTGGATTACAGAATACGGTATACAATTATTTATAATTATATGATAGTAAACTACAACACGGAAATCATAAAAATCATGACTCATTGACAAATCATGACATCACCTACTCGTTAAACATTGCGTAAAAGATCATTTACTAAGAAATGTATCGATAGAAAATTATGTTTTTGTCAATAATCATACCTTATAAATTGTCATTTCGTATGTATTACACATTTGATTTTTACCGAGTGCTTATAGTTCACACGTTCTTGAAAAATTTTAATATATGCAATTTCCTATACGAATTTAGAATTGTACAAATAAATAAGTGGGACTATACATTTTTTAACATAAAACGAATGTAAAAAAAGATTTGAAAATACATAGTTATAAATTGTAAAGAAAAAGATTATTTTATACATTAGAATAACCGAACAAAGTCTTCCTTCAAGTGTCTACAATTCCTGTTTCATAGATGTTAATGTGAAATTCGCCGTCGATTTTTTTTCGTTTGTTTTTCGTTTCGACATTTTTCTCAGCGATGATTTCATACCGAACGATTATAAAATTAAATTTTTCATCAGCACGAAGAGACTATAATAATATAGTTTATATTTTTAACGACAACAGTGATGTTTCAATCACCATGTCAGTAATATAAATACGTCGTATCAATTTAATATAGTTAAGATTGTATCGAAAACGATTGAAGTTTGATTCGAGCAATTATTTCTCGTGCTCTGAAATTCGACGAAATTATACGAAATTAAAAACGAAATGATTTTTAGTCGTAACCTTTCGTCTCGCGATTTTACTGGAAAATCACTCTTCATAGAACCGACGATGATGATAATATACTCGTATATATAGTGCGCAACGGAAATTTAATAACAATGTTGACGAGACAAACGGTGTACATTGTAGGTAATACTGTATAGTATACAGTGTATATAGTATACATGTATGGGCACTGTGCAGTTTATAAAGAGTCCGAGATAACGTGTTCAAACGACATATGGCTTGCTGCTATATTCACGTGAAAATAATATTGTAAACCGATGAAATGTGTACCACGATACATAATAATATCCTGTTGACTGCCACGGGTTTTTTTTGTACATCGCCACAAACGCTATGAGTACTGAAAATCGTACACACCTGAACGTGCCTTTTGGTTTTGAGTACAAAATATTGTACTCAAACTCTATTTTACTTATACGCCACGTGTACAGAAACGTGTACACGTTCGCGTTATACAGAATTGAGAAATCGATTATATGGCCTCCTGGAACTGTTTTATTGAGTTAGCAAAAAAATATCACAATTTTTTAAAACCTTATAATACATATATTTAATTATAATTTAATTGTAATTTCGATAAACCACTATGGCGTACGAGATGCAAACAATAATAATAATCAGCATGGCATCATGGAATAACACGCCGTGTACATAAATATGTACTCATGGCAGTCAACAGGATATCAACAACGGAGTCGTGTCGCGCTCGTTTGAATAATTGCCGAAATCGCGATCGCCTTCGATAACGAAATGCCTACTCGCTACCGTAAAAGAGTGTTGTTATTACCGCGATGTACGCGTCTGCTTATATACCCGTAATACTTTGGGGGCTGATTGAAATCGTGTTGTAAGCGCGACGTATTATAAATACTGCCGCGGGGTTGCGTCATGCGGTTTGTGTTACAGTACATTTTTTTACACACGCCGAGCTCCTCGGAACCGGGATCCTTTAGAAAAACAGGTCACGTTTAAAATTCCCTTTGAACCGTCGTCTGTAACCGAGAGAATTACCCAAGAAGCTTGTCGGAGTGCACACACACGTGCGCCTCGCCCGTTTCCGTCAATATACTGCTGCAGCTCGCAGTACTACACACGTATATGAATAATACACCTAAAGACGCGTTGTGCGTCGTACGTTTCGTAATTCCCTGCAGTGCACGTGGGAGGCGGCGGTGTGTATACAGTATCCGGACGGACGTTTCAAATGTGACGACGAATAAATTACCGCGCCGACCAGTAGAAAAACCATGTTATGTCTGCGCGCGCGCGCGGCCGGGGGGATTAGATCGGCTATATTTTTTTTCCTGATTTTTCCGCCCGTATTTTCGAGCTGGACGTTCGTGTTTCCTTTCCTGACCGGGAGTGCTGCTCGAGACAAAACGGAATAAGTCGCGAGTGAATCGGATTAGTACGAGAGAAAAAATATGTAAATACGCGTTTATTGAAACGTATCGTCCGGACCGACACGACGACGACGACGTGTACATACTTATACGTATAGGTAAGGCGATCTCGATAAATAAACCATTCGGAAACGAAATATGTACGACACGTATACTTAGACGATATATTACGCTATACGCTATTATATTCGTTTGCGTCGTCGACTTTATAATATTAATATATACGTATGTGCGACGAGACGAGTTTTTGTGTGCTTCATTCGTGTACGGATGGTGTGATGGGTAAACACGAAGAGTGCGCCGAAGAGCTGTGCGCGTATCCACGCGTCGCAATAGGTGTAACTCTTGAATATTATACACAGAGGTTCGTTTCGTCTTTCTATACCTCTTCGCTCGCTCTCTCTCTCTCTCTATTATTTTTCTTTTATTTTAGCCTCGTTTTAACGCAACCGGAAGCGTTTTAACGGCAAGTGGCTGGCGGTGGCGGCGAGCTAAAGGATTGCGACTTTGAGTTTGCCAGCCGAAATTAGAGCTTCCGCGGATTAAAGCGCGCGCGCGCACTCGCGCCGGATTCGTTGCAGCGGGGGACACGAAAGTACGCGCTAAGTACACGACGACGAAATGTTTAAAGACACTTAAGCCCGACGAATGGCGTATAAATATTCATATATACATGCATATATATATATATATACTCACACAGACATTGTATATAGGTGCGGGGGACGGAAGAAAGAGACAAAAGCCCGGCGGAAGGATTAGAACCCATCAGCATTTTCACTCGTGCGCCGCGCGCAGCCACTCACTCCGCGCTCGCTAGCTGCTACGTTATACCGTTCGTTCTCTTTTCTCTCTCCGCCAGCTCTCTTCTCCTCGGCTCGGTCTGGTATATATATATATATATATATACTACTACTGTCCTCCTTCATTCCGCCGCCGCCGCCGCCGCCGCCGCCTCGCCACCTACCACATCTGTTGTTGTTGCCGGCTCGTGTTTTAATCGCTCAAAAACCCTGCAATGGCTGATAAATTGCGTGCCACCTAACCCTTTATATACCCACCCACCCCTCTAACGTTCCGCCGCCGATCGCGTTGAGCCACAGCGCCGACCCCGTTCGGGTTTTCCTCGAGAATACCATCTATATATTTTAATGTGTGTGTATACGGGGGCAAAATAATTATCGTCTGGTTCGCGACCGTGACAAAAGGGTTTTCGTTAAAGAAACAACAGAAAAGATTGTTAATACTTTTTTCGCCCCCCTCACGAATGCAAATCCAAAAACGAAAAAAAAAACAAAACAAAACGAAACGAAACGAAACGCCGCGCTGATAATTTATACGGGACTTTCACGTCTGGTTAAGAAAGAAAGAAAGCGAAGCGAAAAAAAAAAAATCGAAACAAATCCGAACATTAATCAAGACGGCCGGGAGTTGGCAGCAAACGAATAAAATACGAATTTTCGACACCGGGACGACGAATGCTGCAATGTCATCCGATGTAAATAGCGGCTCTAAATCGATTTGTTGTTGTGTATTATTATTGACTTATTCGACGGCTCGAGTTGAAGTTTTATTACTTTATTCGATAAAAACCGAACGATTTGACCTTTTACGCGTAATACCCGGCGTACGATATTTTCTTTGCATAATTGCGCGCGTTCGGTAAAAAAAAAAATAAATAAATTGATAACTCGCAAGACGTTTAGAGTTACAAATCAACGGCGCGGCGGTATAAATTTGTGGCTACGTCGTTTATTATTAAAATTCAATCTTGACTCGATAAATCCTCCGATTGTTTGAACTTTTTGATTTGGATTTTTCTCAAACCACGAGTTTTCGACTGTTAAAAATTATATTTTATTGAAAGTTTTAGAGTAAAAAAAAAGAAAAGAATTCGTGTTTAATTTTTCAAGCTAGTTCTTACGATCTATTTTCCATCGTTTTGATGCACCGAGAAATCAATTTATCTCACGTTTATGAATTTATTCATGAAACTAATCGTATTTTAGATTTATAATAAAATCTTATTCGGACACATCTAGTAAAATATAACGATTTCGAATAATTATCTCAATCGTGTGTATTTAAAAATCAACAAAAAAAAAAAAAGAAGCACAAACATAATAATTCACATTTTTATGTTTAATTGAAAAGCGCTGTATTTATTTTCCAGTTTTAAAATCAAATAGTGGTTACCAGCTATATATAAATGTTTTATTTAATTCTTGTATTTTACAAATATACTTACTCGGTCGTTCTCTAAAACAATATAAATATAATTATTTTGATACTTAAAAAGTAATCTGTTTTATAAATGTATTGGTTTAATTTGTTTGTTCATTTGCCGGTTGTAGATATAATGTTGACTTCCGTAGGAAAAAAAAAATGAATAATAAAATGTTCGAATTGCCGATTGTAATTCTGACGTTCAACAGGTGGTTTCGAGGGGAATTTATTTTTTATAACTCTCGTCTGCCATGATGATTATTTAACCTGAATTAAATTCGTTAAAAGTGGTTTCCTTTTTGTTTAAGAAGACACGATTCGTTTGAAATTATTATAAATAAATAAGACCGTTTTCACGCGTAAGAAATATTTAATGAAATCTTTTGCAGTTTGAATTTAATTTCGACGCACCTTTAGTCAAACTTAATAATTCTTCTCGTTAGTGCTGCAGCAACACAGTTGGAATAAACCCGCTTGCATCGGAATCGGTTGAAAATCGATGGTGTAAAAAATGGATTTCTTTTTTGGATTCTCGGAGCGATACACAGTCGCCAACGGCCAAAAATGCAACGGATTTCGACGGAAATGTAAACGAATAAACGGGGGGGGGGGAAAAAACACATTTGCGGCAGTACAAACGATAATAATATATTATAATAATAACTGCAACGCTGCACGTCATATTATTACAATCGCGTTCAATACGGAATACTGGAATAATAATAATAATATCGTACATTATGTTCCCGTGCCAAACGAGTTTAATATAATAGAACAGGATGTCCGCCGTTGTACATTATAATATATTTATATACACTGCACGTGTGGTAAAATGTGCTCGGCAGCGCGCCGGTCGAAATATTTGACCAACGGCGTTTTCGAGTATTGTGTAGGTGTACGTATTAGCGCGAGGGGGGCATTCAACGTGAAATTCGATTTTATCGAATAATAGAGGCGACGAAAAAAAAAAAAAAAACCATTAAATCTTAGCTCGTCGTCGTCGCTGCCGCGGACGGTTTCGGACGACGACGTGAATACGACGGCAGTCCGCGCAAGTTTCACGAGTCATACGTGTAAAAATATGTGTATTTTGTTTATTATTGTTATTGCAATAACAATACGCCCACGCCGCCGACGTGTTCGCGGCCGACGCGATATTGTTTATTTTCGGTCGGCTTCTGTTCGCACCCCGACGGCGACAAAACTATGCGTATAACGTGCACAATCGCGGTGCAATTCGCGCGGACGTATTTACTGCAGTCAGCTGCTGCACCGCGGCGGCGGACAATGCGCAGGCTCATTCTTCGGTTGAATGCGACGACGGCCGCGACGCTAACAACAACACAAATAACGACAATGATAATAATAATATATACGTATTTATTGATTCGATTGAAGAGTACACGTATGAAATATATGATTGCTATAGAAAAACCTTTTGGTTTCCACCAGCCCGCGCATTCGAATATGCGGCGACGAAGACCGACTCGTTGTCAACGACCGCTAAAACGTAAACGTTTATATCGCCGCGCGACAAGGACAAAAAGAAAGAACCCCCCTTCACTCATCGCGCGCGCGCGCAAAATAATCGTATATAATATTATAATGCTCGCTTCGGTATCGAGGAGGCAAAGGACCGCGGTGCGGTATGTGCGATAATATATGTGTACACACACACACACACGCATGGGGGCCGGAACGAAGGGGCATGACGGTTTTGAGGGTTTGCGGACAAAGAAACGCAATTTGTCAACTACCGTCCGGCGGTCCACCTGGATGAGAAAACTACTAAACTGCGGACCGGACACACGTTCGAGAGGGCCGACATTATTATTATATTACGTATAATACGTCTTTTTCTACGCGTTCAGCTCCTACTATATTTTTGCACACACGTGTGTCACGACGCTTTTGTCCGCGTCGCGCTGCATATCACGCGATGTCACCGCCGCCGCCGCCGCCGCCCGAACGCGCGCTTTACGGAGGGCGAATTCCTGACGGGAAATCAATTCGAACTCTTTCTTTTCACCTGTCGACAGGTATTTCCAGACCGACGTCAAAAGCCCCCGGCGAGCTTGTATCCAAGGAGACACGCCCGGCGAGCAGAGCAGACCTCTCCCGCGCGCGTTCACGGCGAATTAGCCACAGACGCCGCCGCCGGTTCACGGTTCGCCGAGCTCACTCGGCCGCCCGCCCCGCCAGTCATCATTATATACACTATACACGCCGACGACGACGACGACGGCGACGACGTCACATGGAAACGTAATAATAATAATATTTTACCCCTCGCGCGCCTCGGTCTCACACTCTCACACCGGCCGCCTACGACGCTTTCAAAATAAATCGAAAACAACGAGCTGTTCCTGGCGTTCCTGCACAAAGCTCGATCCTTATTTCTACCCGAGGTGGAAACCTCGTTTCTCCCAACAGTGAGACGTCGTTGTGCCTAGGGCTCGAACCCCGATTGTTACTTTACACCGACATGGGCCTAAATAATTGAAAAGTCGAATGGAATTAAAAATTATCAGAAAAACGACTACTAACTCGGGTTAAATCTCGAAAGTTAAAAAAAAAAAAAAATTCTCAACGGCCTTATTATAATTATAATATGTTGTATATGTTAAACAATACACAGTTCTTTAAAAAAATTAATTTATCATAAACCTGTAGTAAATTACTTTAGCTTTTACAAAACGGCCCGGTTAAAAGTTAACAAAAAAAGTATTTGTAACTTGACGTTTAATTATTTAACGATTTCCAAATTGTCCACAGCCGAACTCTGCAAGTTCTATGTTGGCACTTAGCGAGTATAATATTATATTATTACTATATTCATAAATATTACTATGAGAATAATGGATAGCGTTTTATAATACTTACATACATTTTTAAACTCTGCTCCATAACTTGCTTCCGACATCGTATTTAATGTTGTGATTAGTATTTTCAATAATTTGAACAGTAATCAATCCAACGAATCGTATTATACAACAGCTATATATTATGTCATTTAACAATGTAAATATCTGAAACATTCGTAAGAAAAGAAGTACTCTCGCGTCATTGTAGAAACATTGTCAATTTGATATTGAAATGTTTGACTAAATTAAAACGTTTTCTGAAATTGTTCATTGCATAACATAAGGGGACCCCTTAGACAATAGTTTAGAATTTATGTTTTCATGACTTGTCTTTGTAGTCGCATAAATAACTATGGATAAGTCAAGTCGCTGATAACTGAATACCTGAATACCAAGTGGAACTCGATAAAAAAATCAAAAAAGAAATAATGTGATTTGGGAGCATTGCAGGGTAATGTTCATAAATTGAAACTCTATATTATTTTTATCAATAGTAATAATTAATCATCAAATAATAGGTAGTTTGTTTTTGAGAAGATTTTAAGTTTCAATAGCCAATACAATATAGGTACTATTTATATAAATCGGTCGACATTTCCATACTAAAAACCGTTTTTGGAGAGATTATCCCTCTCATCATCCCCTTAATTACGCCTCTGTTTAGCAGTATTACTTAAAATAAGACTTGTGTAACGTACGACGAGTGTGGTTTTTCACATGAAATTAATACTGCTCTAGGTTTTTATATTTGTCATGGTCGCAATCGCACAATTTCATGTTCTCGGATGTGTTATGCTAATTCGTAATGGCATACGAGCCAGAAACAAGTTTACACCATAAAACGCTGATTGGAATTGCCGAACGCGCGGTTACTCGGAGTTGATGACTCGTTAATAGTAATAATAATAATAAAAACAATAATAATTTTAAAAGATCTAGGTTCGCGTTGTCAAGTTCTAAAATGTGTAGGTACGGGTACGGGTGCGTGTCTATAAAAAAAAAAAAACAAAATACCGATTGTAATTTAAGTAGGTACATTTCTAAAGTAATAGCGTCAAACGTAGATAATATATTCGTATTTAATATTCAGTTCGTTTCATAGAAATTAGTAAATTACACACAAGTCTGTGGCACCGTTCGATAAAATAATAATAATATGAACTGTACCTAATTCCGTTTTATTACAATTATTGAAAAAAAAAAAAATTAAATTATTACTTGTTAGGAGTCGACCGAGTGCAGGCGTCTTCGGATGGTTATTTGAATAATTTGATGTCTGCGCAGCGACGACGTGGTTTAAATTATTTTTTTTTATAGTTTTCAAGAACGCAGTCGTCGGTTTAATAACGTATACCGATATTACCCTATAAAATTGCAATTTATCGTGTATTTTATTCTTTTTTTTTTCGTACAAATGGTGAAAGCGTTTATTTTTATGACATTGTTTTATCTTCTCCGAATGCTCTAACCTAAATAATAAACGTATTCGAAAAATTGAATGCATTTTATAAAATACACAATTTATATGAAATTTGCTATTGATTGTATTTCAACATTGGACCATCGGAGACAGTCGATAAGCATTCGAGTTTATTGCGAGAAAATGTCAAAAGAAAACAACGCGATTCATGACTCGCGGAACAATATACTACGCTTATCTGCCCCAACCGACAGAAATCAATATGACGATTATAATTATTATTATTATTGTTGTTGTCGTTGACGTGCAAAGGATGATCGATTTAAAGTGAGAAGAAAAAGTCAAAACTGTATTACGAGTTTCGTTTTATATATTTTTTTTTTCTTAAATCATACTAAATATTATGTTTGCGCGACCGTAAATAATAAAACAACTATAAAGACAAATTAATATAAAAATCAGGTACATCTTGTCTACGTACGTCGTCGACAAATGTTTGTATTTATAATACATTTTTCCTAGACAAATACAATGTGATAATAATTGCAAATACTTTTAGAACACATAAGTTAATTGTGCTGAAATGGTATCGCGATGGTAAATTATTATTGTTAACTGAAAATTTATAAAATTGTTAGCGGATATTTGTTTGCACAACATTAAATTATAATACTATTTTTTGATAATTATTTAAATCATATTTTTCGTACACAAATCGAATAACTAATTAGGTATAACTGTATACAAATGTTAAAAAATATCATTTAGGTCTTTAAAATTGAAATTAAAAATATTAATATGTAACGAATTAATACCCTAACATAAAAATACACAATTAAATCGAATTCGAACGTGCGTGAGTAAAACTGCATTCTCTTCCAAAACGATTTCAAATCGAATCAATTTGTATTTACCACCTAAAATTATAAGTCGGTTTTTAAATATATCCTCCACGACTCTGTTAATAGGGTTCACTGAGGTTTCCTCAAGTAAAAATATCGTTCAAATGGAAACCGACTATAATAACGAGACCGAGCGAATACAAAACGAAGTAGCTCGAGTATAAGTGGTAAACACGTTATATGCATAAAATAAAATAATTATTCAAACATCATCGCATAGGCACAACAGTTGTCAAATTGAAACACAGCAGTTATTCCGATTTCACGTGCATTGCGCTCAACAATACTTGTTAGATTAACGTTCTTTTGAAAATCTTACATGTATGACAATAATAATAAAATAAACCACGAGTGGTCGGAGAAAAGAAAAAAAATCATTAAAATCAGTCGCGAGTTGAAAACCGTCGTGAAACGCACTCGAGCGTAATATTTTCCGAACGCGTCTCTCGGACAGTCCCCGTTTTGAGTGTGTTTCGTAAAATAATAAATGCCGCGCGTGAATAATAAGTCGAACGCGCTATAAAACGTCCGCGGGAACCGCGTATGTTTTTGTTTGCGGCGGACGGGACGACAACAACAATAAAACCGATACGACCCCGTACGGCAATATATTACTATAAAATAGTGGCGTCTTCTACGCATGGCAATGAGGTCGGAAAACGTACGCGTCGTCACGGGCGTCCACGCTCGTTTATCCGACCGTTATCGCCCCGTCGTGTCGGTACATTCGCTCGGCGAACGAATAAAAGATCTGAAAAACGAAAGCAACGCCGAGGAGACGCGGCACGTATTTAAGCGCCTCGTCGGACCACCCGCTCGCGCGCGAAAAAAAAAAAAGAAGCGGCGCGGCGTACACACGAAAAACAAAAAATAAAAACAACATAAATTTAAAAAAAACGCGTGATGTTACGATATACGCGACGGCCGGCGGACGGCGGCGGCGGCGCTCGAACGGCGAGCAGTTTTTGTCTCGAAGGGGCGCACGACGATGAACGTGCATAATAATAATAAACAACGCACGTGAAACATAATTACGCATTACGCCGCTATTATTATTAGTATGGCGACGTGAGCGCGTGTAATATTTTCCGATATGTTATGTGACACAAACTCGTATACGCGGTGTACCTTATTAAATATACACTACATATGATTATAAAAAATACGTTATTTTCAAAGAACACGATTCGACGCCGTCTGCGTCGCGCGTTCGTCTTGCCGCGGCGAGCTGTCGTCGTCGGTGGCGGCAAAAGATGAACCTCACGGCCGAATGGAAGCTGCGGGAGAGGGGAAACGACCGCGCGACGATGGGAACGGAGAAAAAAAAATAAATAGATAGAAGAAGAAGAAGAAAAAAAACCGCCTTTTAATTAAACGCGTTTTATTTTATTATCGCTGTATATAATAATATAATATAGCAGTTATACGGTATTACGTCGGGCGGCGGGGTGAGTGGCAGACGCGTTATTATCGTCGGCCCCGGGGACGAGACGGGGTTGACATGTTTATTCGGCCATCACGCAGCACAGCCTTGTGTCGGTGCGTCTCCCGACGACGACGACGACGACGACGCGGGGTCGGTCCTTCGTCTCACGCTGCGCGCGCGTAATCCGACGTTATATTACCTATTATCGGGGTGCACCCGACGTATACGTAATGCGACTATTTATTTTATTTTTTTCCCCCCGCGCGTTATTATCATTTTCGGACCGCCGAAAACACGCCGCCGCGCCGCTAATTGAATTCGTCGCGTTTTCGTGCGTTCCCGGCGACACGGTCGTGTTTTGTGGACGGATTATCGCCAATCGTAAACATACGGTTATTTTTTTTTCTCGTATTATAAACCCGCCTCCTCGAAGCGTACCTGTTAACAGTACGATGCGCGTATGTCGCGCGCTATCCTCGTGTATTATTATTATTATTATCGATATTGCCGTGCGCGAGTAATAAAATATACGCGGCTATTATTATACGAGGCATCGGTGTACCGCACGACGTCCTTTGTCGGCCGAGACGAAACCGCACGCGTACCTGCGCGATCGTCGCCGAGGGGTTTAAAATCTCGATTTCACAATATTATTTTAATATGATACGTCCTTTTCGGTGTATTACGAAAACGTCGGTTTTTCTTTTCATCGTCTATATGGGTTAGGTACCTATAATATAATATTATGTGTTTGCTCGTTTCGTTTTATTGGGTTAGGTCGGGACGTTAGGTTCAGTTAAACGTACTGGAAATATAAATATCCGTGTACGAGATCGTTCAATAGAAAACGAAAAAAATAAATATGAATAAATTATATTTGTTATTTCTTAGCCGTATCTAAACGCATACAGTTACCATTGCGGTATCGGTATAGTAGCAATGATAATAATAATAATAACGTCTTTTGATTTGTGTAATAATTTACGATTTCCGAGAAAGTATGCAGCGAACACAGTTAAGCGTTATAGTCGACGGAAAATGGCATGCAAATGATTTCTCGGAAACGCAATCAAACGAACATCTGAAATAATAATATTGTATTTATTTTCGTATTCATAACTTCACGAATCTGACTATTTGCATAAATTAAATACGCGCCTTAACTCTAGCGCGTGTCGGAACGCAGCGGTTCGACGACACGACGGAATTCGTTTGAGGAGTCAATTATTCCGGAAAAAAATCGTTCGTATTATTTAGCACTCTGGCACGATAAATAAATTCGAAAAGAAAGATTCATTCCGGAGGTATACATAATACCGTCGCGAGCGCGTATCATTTTGCAATAGTATAATAATAATAATTATCATAGCCGTTTATTTACGACCCGAGCGCGCACGCGCGCGCATATTTCAATTCCAACAGCGTAAAATATTATTATAATAATAATATTGTACACGACTGGTGTCTAAAAGAAAAATAGAAAGAAACACGTCCATAAAACGTTTCGAATTCGATTTTTGACATCGCAACGAAGAAAGTCGATAGAGAAAAATTGGCGACTCGTCCGCGGATGAATACTGTTTGACAAAAGAAAATTAAAAAAAGTTTTCTGGCTCTCGGCCAACCGCAGTCCTCGTCGTCGTTATTATAAACGCGAACATATTATGTGGACCGCATTATGCGTCGTTTCGCGAGTGAGATGTGTCGGTATAATATTTTTCTGGTCGTAAATAAAACGCTGGTATTTTTTAACGCGTAAATAATATTATAGTGTTCAAGTGTGGAATCAGACAGTGGGTGGGGCCCGGAAGAGTTGACATTTTTTTAAATCTTTTGAAAATTATATATTTTTTTTTTTTTTAGATTTTGGTAGTCGAGATTGTCTCGTTTGTGCAAATCACAGGTCATTTTTTTAAAATAACTAACAGTTTTCAAAATAATTGTGAGACGTGGACTGACGAAAAATTACAAAAAAACCGTCAAAATTTTCTTTTCGACCAAACTCGAAAATTAATTACCACAGGGAATTGAAACATTTACAAAATACTCTTATTAGTACTTTACTGATATTGTATAATAATTATCGAAATATTAACACGAAAATATGAAAATATGTTGTAATAGTTGATCTGTCCCACCTCTTTCACGTGAAATCGTATTTTTTTTTCTCGAGAAAAATGGTTTCAAAATTAAAAAACCAATTCATCAATATCAATCATCCGTATCTCATCCTTTTTTCGAACCGTAAGGTTGGTTATAAAAAAAAACAACATATACGTCTTGTTCACACTCTATAAACTGTTGTGTTGTCGGGAGTTTTTTACTTTGCAGTGGTTAAGAGCAGCGGTTATCGATCTAAAAAAAAAAAAAACAAAACAAAACGACTTGGAACGTAAACCGATGAATTTTAAAACGAAATAGAAAAATTAACTTCGCGGAATGCATTTGTCCTTTCAATAAAATATAATATAATACAAAGATTGCAAAATTAAAAATGCGAAATCCTTTGAAATCTTATCCCTACATCGCGCGCGCGCACAATTACACCGGAAGAGCGAGATAATAATATGCTAGTGCATATTCGGGATTTCTACGCGTTTAATTTTAGATAATCCCATAGTGAATAACTCATAAAATATTTTCCTAGGTCAACTGGGTCGTTCGATGATAATGGCCGTCGTCGAAAGAAACTACATACAATACTGTTGTTTCGCTTTGCGTGTGTACTCGTACAATTTACATCACCTCGTCGTGTAGATAGTGTAGCCATAGGTATACGTATCACTCTACTGACTCTATACATGCGAGTAAATAGGACGCGGCGATATTATTATATTGCGGGGTCTTGATCCGGGCGCGCGCGCGCGCGATCGCCGAGCAACAAACGTAAAGCTTTTGTCCGGCTGACCATTGGGGTGTAATACGGACCCTAATTGAAAGCTCATTAAAATTGTACATCTGTGTCTGCCTCGCCCCGTCATCGTTTATCTCTCTACGGCGGCGCAACGTGTATAATACGCGCCACCTCCGTCGCACACGGACGTCCGTATTGTTGCGTAACACGATTTCCCTGTATTGTCCTTCAAAGGATCCTGGCGATCCTGCAACAGTATTATATAACTATTATAACATATATATATAAACAATATTATGTAGACACACACACACACACATATTGCGCGTACAATATTATATAGTCAATGCCGAGTTTGTGGAAACCCACGAGTAATGTCGTCGGAAAACACATTTTTTTTTTTTTTGCCTCAACGTTACGGCAATGCGATTAGTTTCGCACGGTGTTGTTAAAATACAAAAAGCGCGGTGGTTTTATAAGGTCAACGGTTGAAAAAATATACATTCACGATGAGTAAACGATATAATACTATCTTTTATTGGTCGCATAAAATAAACAGATTAATATTATTAATAAAACGTTTTCACCGTACGGATTATTATATCGAAATAAATAACACCTGACGGCTGTAGCCGATCATTATATTAATAATTGTATAAAACCAGTGTTTCAACGAGCCGTCGCGTGTTTTATCGCAGTATCATAATATTATAATATTATTATAATGTACGTATTATGTGCGATTCCCGCTACTAAACTCGAGGGTTTCAAAACTTTTTAGGTATCCACGTATAATTGCGTATGTTTTACGTCCGCGCAACTTTCGTACAAGGGGGCCATTAGCACTTTTAAGCTTTAAATAAATCATCACCTCTCGGAAATCGACGACGAAACTCATATTACGCGGGAATTTTCTCGGTTTGGCTTCCAACGATTATTATTATTAACATTATTTGTTTGCATTTGTGTTTTTTTTTTTTTTTTTGCCACTCAAAAAGTTTAGTTTTGCCAATAGTGCCAACGTGACGGGCGGTTTAGCGTATATATATA
Organism: Drepanosiphum platanoidis; assembly: GCA_948098885.1. Taxonomy (NCBI): domain Eukaryota; kingdom Metazoa; phylum Arthropoda; class Insecta; order Hemiptera; family Aphididae; genus Drepanosiphum; species Drepanosiphum platanoidis. Next base: position 6,298,835 of record OX402529.1, on the reverse strand, counting down.
TATATATTATTTATAAATTATATAATATATTTTCCAGTAAATCTCGCGTTTCCTCCGACGCGGCCAGACATTATGTCATTACATCGCGAATACTGCAGTTTCCCTTATCGCCGCCGCTGCAGTCTGCTATGATTCATTTTTCACGACCGTTGGGTGTCCCGCGACCTCGCGTATAGGGTCATGCGACTTTCATAAATCATCCGTCCCCATTTGGACGGTCCAGAGGAGCGAATAAAAAAAAAATGGGAAAAAAAAGAAGAAAAGAAAAATACTTTGCAACTTGTCTCATTCCGCAATATCGAATCGGCGGCGGCTGAACCGACGCGTATTGAACCCCTTATGTAATACTCGATATACGTATATATATAAACATAATAATATATTACATGTGCGCGCGTATTCTATTCTACCCCCTGGTCCACACACCGCACTCGTCCGGGAGATGGCCGGCGGCGCGCGGCCCCCGTTCGACGCAAAACACGACCGTAAAACCAACCGACCATCAAACTGCGCAAGAGAGCCGAATGACAGAAACAAATGTCTCGGAAAATACAAGTGGCTCGTCATTAACATACATTATGCGCCCGTTTCGGAGAGCTTAATGTAGCGGAATTTTTTTTTTTTCGGAAAACCGTGCCACGACGCGATATGACCCGCCGCGGCGGCACCGCGTTTTTTCGTCGTCGTCGGGAAAAATAAAAAAATAATAATAATATCTATTCGCGGAGATAAAAACCGGCCGGCCCACCCCGTCGTCAATCTCGGGGACGGGCACGAAAATGTATAAAAATAAATTAAATCGCGCTTATTACCCGTGACAAATTATGTTTTTTTTTTTCCCTTACACCCGCCGCGCGTATAATAACGACCATAAGAGCCATATCGTCGTAATCTTAAACGCATTTCATTTTTCCTCGTCGCATCCGTTCACGTCGTATAATAATATACACCTCCCCCGCGCGTCTACTACGTCTGTAGTGCTCTCCGGAGGACCAGGCTCCCCCCGGTCCTTATATTATACCCGCCGTTCGGTCGGTCGGTCGACACTTATATAATGTTAATCCTTTGTCGTCGTTACCCCCGTGTAACGTTTTCGTATAACGATATCAAACTGGCGTAACGGCGCATTACGCGCCTTCGGTTTCGATATCGATACTTTTTTCCTGGACGATGATAACAATAGTATTTTTACATAAATAATCTAAATTATTATTATAATTTCAAACGTCACTGCTGCCCCCCCGGTTATGCACAGCGTAATCGTCTCGTCGTCCTCCGGTGGTACGTAATTCTTTATAAGGGTGGACGACGACGTGTAGGATCATCGTGTTTTATGTATACGTGCGCTTAGCGCGACGTATTTCTACGGGCTGATGAGTTATAGGTCAGTCGAAAACTCAATGACCATTAAAAGAGAGAAGTCAAGGGAGTAGAAACCGAACGCAATAAAATTATATTTATATTTCGGTAGTGTATTATACCACACACGAGAATATATTTTATAATACGACGAGTTTTCTGCGTATAGAAAACGTCGGATTCGATCGTTCTTCTTTTCCTCTCTCTCTCTCTCTGTATTCTTTATGTTTTTTTTTCCACGTTTTTTATATTAAAATCTATTCGACGATTTCGTCCGACACGAAATACCCAATACTAAAACATTACGGCTTATGGTAACTCGTTCGTATATATATACGACACGGTGTGACATTTCTTCTTTTTTCTCTTTCCACATTATTTATTTTAATGCTGATGATATACCGTCGTCGGTTTAATGAATTTACTCGTTCCTCGAGCTAAACAAATATTTACATAAATACGAGTGTGTCGTTTTCGCCTGAGAATATTTTTTAACTCGATTTTATTTATGTGATTCAGCGATGATTGTTTCGTCGTCGCCGGCTATGTTATTATTTTATAATAAACGGGACCCGTGTGATTTATAAACGACCGTCGCGCATCGTATCGTACTCGTATAATAATAATAATAATATGTTCTTCGAAAACTCACGAATGATAATATTATTAAAAAAATAAAACGAATCAATTCGACGACTCGCGGAGAAATTTATTCGTGAGAAAATTGTTTATTTTTCTTGTTGAGGTCGTTTTATTATATTGCTGGTCGCGGGAGTCTTTTCGATTTATTGTTTTGCCGGAGACGTATTTTTTTCAATACACGTTTTATAAATCTTTAGTTTTTTTTTTTTTTAATAATAATTTTCAAACGATCCGGGTTTAACTGACGTTAAATTGTTTTCCTCGCACACGTACAGAAAGTATATTAAATTTCAACATCAACTCCTCCGCTGTTTGTATAGGATCGAAACGGCGGGCGCAACTTCAAATTCCGGACATTAGTGCGGTCGACCATGTAAAATAAAACACTTTGACTACACTTTGGACGCATAAAAGTTTCGAATAGGTTATGATGGAACGGTCGAGTGTAAATATTTTTAACCCTCAAACTCGCCCCATGGACGTTTTCAAATAGATCCATACTCATTATTACTCACGTACCCGGTCAAAACTCGAAGTTACAATACGATTATCCTGCAGTAGAAACCCGACAACTTGGCTCAACACGATATTACGTTTATACCAAGACACCGAGGAGTGAAATATATATTTATGGATTTATAATGAAGCAAAGCCTTGTTAAACGTGACAAGGGAAAAAGCGGCCGACACGCAGCGTATACCTATGTATAATACTTTATTTGTCGTGGAAGGCAACGGAATTTATTTAAATAATAGACATCAACGTGGATGAAAAGTAACATTTCGAAAAACAAATTAAAAATATTTGAAGATCAAACGCGTTATTCTTTTTTGATTTTCAAATTAAAAAATGTTTAAGAATATTATAAACTCTCTTTTGATCCTTTACAAAATAATAATTCGCCATGCAAGTTGAGAAAAATCGGTTTTTTTTTTTTTGTAGGCCCACTGATCAATATCGATCGAAGCCTTCCGCTAGTCTGTTTACCCTTTAAAATATTTTAATTACAAAAAAAAAAAATTAATAATTATAATATATAAAAAACGAATAATTAAAATAAGTTTTCCCCTCGGTCTGCGGCGGCGTTTAGTTGTGTAATTCCTAACTTTCGGTACGCAAGTAATTTGGCAAAACGGTCGTTCATTACAACGTCAAGTATAATAATAGTAAACATCACACGCCTAAACATACGCGTCATTTTTTTTAAATAAACAGCTAAATCATAAACTATTCAGTAATTAGGAATACGATCAGATGTACAGGGTGGGGCAGTGAATCGGGCGATTTTAAAATAACTATAAAAACCCAACAAGTATTTTTTTTGACAAATATATTTATATAACCTAAAATTATATAAAATAGCATTAAAGAAGTGTTAATTTGTTATTTAATTTTTATAAATGATATCTGCAAGACTACTGGGGCTACGAGTCATACAGCTAGAGTGAATATTCTAAAAGATTTGTTTCCGAACCGCATAATTTCTCGAAATGGGAATATACCATGGCCTCCACGTTCGCCTGATTTAACGGCCTGTGATTTTTTTCTGCGGGGGTATATCAAAAGTAGAGTATACCAAACACCACTAAGGACACTTGATGATCTTAAACAAAGAATACGAGAAGAGGTGACACAAATCTCACCGGAAATTCTGCGAAACGTCATGACCAGTTTTCAAAGACGCCTTCACGAATGCTTGCTTCGAAATGGCGCGCCATCTTGCAGATATCATTTATAAAAATTAAATAACAAATTAACACTTCTTTAAATGCTATTTTGTATACTTTCAGGTTATATAAATATATTTGTTAAAAAAAATACTTGTTGGGTTTTTATAGTTATTTTAAAATCGCCCGATTCACCGCCCCACCCCGTATTAGAAATTTTATAAGAATGGAAAAGGGACGGGCGGCCCTAAAAATATTTAGACACTTTACCACGGCACTGACACGAGGCGTTGTTTATCGATCGGTGCACAATCAATGCGCACTATATTGTTATAATTTTTAATATCGTTACGCGGATTGCACGGCAAAAGTGCCACGTCGCGCGTCGTCGCCATAATCTAATATAATAATAATACTACGCAGCGCAAACGTACATAATAATATAGTATTATAATAGACGGCGGCGTTAGATTCGACGACGCACAATGACCGCGTTAATTAGACGCGCAGAATGCATAATAGAATATAATAATAATAATAATATTATCGTTGTCGTCGCGTATACCATTACACGCGGAGATGCATTTATAAACCGGAACCGGTGCAGATGTCGTCGGATGCAGCGCGGGCGGGAAATTGATTGTGTAGCAGCAGTAGGGATGACACACCGTGTGAGCTTTTGTGTGTGTGTGTACATGCGATATATGTGTGCGAGCATATAATATTATATAATATATACGTATACTCTAACCCGTATCCCTTCCTTGCCGGTGTCATGTTTATTGACAAGCCAATTTCCACCGAATATACTTATACAAATGTATATATATATATGTATATATCATATCCCCGCCGCCGCCGCCGCCGCCGCGACCCCAAGCAATTCCTAATATTTGGTGTGAACATGACAGCACGCCGTGAAATCACATTACCTCTCTCGTTTCTTTTGAATAGCCGAATTTTCTCGCGCCCGTTCACTTATTTATTTCCCTCCCTCCGGTTTTTCACCGTCGTCATCTCGCACAGCGCTGCAGCCATATACTCTGATACTCTTCTCGTCGTATATCGTAAATATATATATATATATATGATATACACGGATCGCCGAACCCGACGACGGGCCGCGTGCCTTTTCACTCTTTATTAAATCAACAACCCACCGTGCTGTGCAGCCGCCGCCGCCGCCGGCTATTCGGCCGCGTCCGTCTCCGCCGCCGCCACCTCGCTCTCCTCTAGCGAGCGCGGGAAATGTGACAAGACTGCTGATTTTTCCTTATTACTATATATTATATATATATATATCGTACACACGTATATAAATATACGCCGTCGCCGCCACTGCTGCTGCTTCCGGTGTTTGTTGCGTTCTCATATTTTTATTTCTTTTACGAGTGGTTTTTTATTTTCCCTCCCTCCGACGTCTCTCTCGCTGGTTCGATCGCCGTCTCTCGCGCGGCACGGCACGAACGCAATAAGCCCATTAGAGCGAGTGAAACTATACGGAAACAATCCCCGAACCGGCCGAACCTCGCGTCACCGGGGAACCATCGAAATCGTAAAAATAACGGCGCGCGCAAAAGACGATAACGTTCGCCGCGGCCCCAAGTCTCCGGATCCAATCGGGACCGTGTGTAAACGGTAGTTTACTGCGACGACGGCACGATATTATCGCATTGTTGTAATAATATTTTGCTTTTTTTACCTTTGCGAGCGTTTGGAAAAAAACGACGACGTTCGTCTCGGTCGCACTCGAGCATGTTTTCGACGTATTCTCGATGTCGCCGTTGCGGGCGTTGTAAACGTAATGTTCGTCGTAATCAAATTCGCGAAAAATATACATCGTTTTTTTTCACCGTCGCGTTTATAAAAATCAAAGTATTGTTCGTTCGCGCGGGAGTTTCGTATAGGCTACATATTGTACGCGCGAGCCGAAATGTTCGTCCCGAAGCCGACGACGACGTTTTCATCGACGCGAAGGATTCCGTCGCGCCGTGTTGAAAAAAATAAAACACAATTCGTTTTAATCGTCAACGATCAAATATAATAATAATTGATTTCTTTATTCACATACAATAATAATAATGATCATAATAATAATGATCATAATAATAATAATAATAATAATATCGTACACTTGGAGAAAATACGTAAATACAATGTGATTAGAAAAAAAGAATTTACCATATCATACGTTTTGAGGGACATACAAACGTTATATAGGTACTAAGGTACACGTGTACCTACTACCGGTTAACGGGTCCAACGCGTTTGTGCGGATGTGTGGGGAGGGCAGTACGGCAGTACTAAAACGTCGTCACGGCTTACATTGGCGCGATATCATTTTTTGATTTGAGGATACCATTAATTATTTTCTCGTCAAACACGGGCGGCGAAAACGCTAAACAAATGTATATAATCATAACCCGGTAAATCGGCCGTAAATCCATTACGTTTGGGTACGGATCAATACAACATTCGAGTACAACGGTATTTTAAGAAGAAAAAAACACGTTCGGATACACGTTGAGTTCTTTTGACTTCGCTAGCTGCTTCAAATCAAAAATATCTCTCGATTCGTTTTTCGAAACCCACGTCGAGTGGTACTCGCGATGAAATTACGCGAGTTTTCGATTTGAAAAAAACTACTGCCAACGGGCCTTCTCGCTATCACTCGTATCTAAATGACGGCTAGGTATCGAATGACAAACATGCCACCAAACGGGTAAAAATACCGCAGTGTACTCAAATGTGCATCGACCCGCGTGATGCGGTTATAATAGTGTGGGATATAATATTATTATATTTGTTTTTGTGCAGATACACGCGCGGATCGCACGTGACGGCTGCCCTTTTCGATTTGCCGCCGCCCGACTCTACGGGTTTGTCCTGCAGGAATCTCCGGTTATGAAGACAAATCTACGGACAACGCGGAACTAGATAATTATTCTGCGGGTCGTCGTAAAATCTAAATGCAAGTGACGTTTATCGATGAGCGACGAGATCCGTTTTCAAACTTTCGACGGTAAGCTTTGAAAGTATCGGGAAAATATTAATACGTCCTATACCTATGAGCAACGTTCAGTCGAAAATCCTTAACGGTCCGATAAAAAGGA
>OX402529.1:6268351-6291854 GCA_948098885.1 Drepanosiphum platanoidis | reverse complement strand
GGCTCTTCTCGGACCGGCCGTCCCGGTGCCGCTTGTGGTGATGGTGATGGTGGTGATGGTGGTGGTGCCGTTTGTTGTGCTGACCGCCGGCCACCGTGGTCAACAGGCCCCTGTGGCCCCGGCTCCCGGTCCTGTGGCCTCGGGTCGTCGCGCTCTCCGCGCTCACGTTCACGCTTATCGGGCCCAGCGGTTCCGTCGCGGTCCTGCCGCCGTTGCTATTGGCCTCTGCAAAACGCGTTTCGTGTAAGACATTATTTAGTTTTTAGAAATTTTAATTTTACTGCTAAAATATCATATTATTATCGTTTTACATCGTGATAAAATTACGTTTACCCGTACACAAAAAACAAACCTCAAACAACACGTACAAACACATTATATTCAGAGCTAATAAATCATTAACGTGGAGCACACCCTCGCACGTCGAGATATCCGGAAATGACAGAGCAGACACAACAGCCTATACTCCGTCGTCTGTCACACAAATCAACTCACTCGTCAACTCTATCCGCTCGATATGAATTAAGCCATAAATTGTAAAAGCTTTAATCGATTGAAAAAAAAAAACGAAACGTGCCACACGCGTTGTTATACAATATAATATGTACGCGCACGTCCGTCCGCCGGTGACCGATTACGGGCGGCGGCGGTCGCGTTCAATTTCCCGTCGTCCCGCGTACACCGCAGAAGGAGAGTAAAGGGCAAAACCCCGATTTCAAACCATACACACGACGGCATTTTTCCACCGCGTCGGTTATACGTACACGCGCGAAAACCTCATGCTGCGGTCTATTTCAATTACGAACTATTACGCTCCTCCGAGACGATCTCCGGAAATCGCTTTAACGCGCGCGCGCCCGCCCGCGTCCGTTCGTCCGTTCGTTCGCGAACGCGGAAATAAATAAAGAGAAAAAAACAAAATATCCAAAAAACCGCTCGCGTTCGCGTTAGCGGGCCGAAGCGTACAGGAAAAGGACACGCCGCCGAAGAGAAAACGATTTCATTCCGGCGAATTTCCGCATACTCAATAACGATAAAGTATAACGGTTATTTATTACTTTTATTGTATTTCGTGATCGCGTCAACCCGCCCTCGCGCGATGCGAGTCGAATGCGTTTTATTGTCGCTAAAAACTCTCGCGGGGACAATGCGTCCGCCGATTATTGGAATATACCCACGTCGTCGGTAGGTGTCTCTCGGAATGATATTTTTGAAGTGAACGCGGCGAATCGGCGAACGCGCTTCGTCAAACGAATAATTCAGTCGACAATAGAATTATACGAGTAAATAATATAAAGTCGAAAAGATATTGGTAAAGATATTGGCTCTTTACGGGTTATAATCGAAAGTATTTGACATTTTCAATACATCCCTGTAGTTTGTCGATGAAAAAATGTCCGTATGCATTATGATAATATATAATATGAAATAGTAATGACAAACTAAACTACTAAATTCGATTGCATACTATTACGAATGTGTTACCGAAAAGGTTTATTATTATATTATTTAAATTGAAAAACTAGAAAGTGACAATTGTTTACTGTTCGCATGATCCAGTCATCATCTATCGCCCCCTGATATGAGATCACGATATTATAAGATATTACGATAGTTTACGGAGGTGAATTCAGTGAACGTATTTTTCAGCGTGAAACTCTAAGGCGAAATATTTTCATTTTAGAATATTTGATCGCGTCGGAAATGCGAAAACACGAAAGAGTAGGTAGTACGTCGGTTCGCGAATGCGGCGAACGCAATCCGCGCGCGAAGAGTTTTTTTTAGTGCGAAACATTCCAACTGTTTCACACGTAAGTACCTAATCATAAAACTATAACACAATATAGTGGCGGCAGTGTGTTGTTTAATGCGCTTTAATATTATTACTTTGGTAGCTGTTACCTGTGTTCGTGTTAATCGACTGTTGAATCACCTCGGTGGTCGTCCCGTTGTACGGGAAAATGTTAGTGAAGTTTGAGTGTTGAAACGTTGGCGGACCGCAATTGTTGGTCAAATAAGGAGGGTACGCGGTCGACGGCAAAGCTCTGGAAAACGATGTGCCCCACGAGTGAGCAAGTCCTGCAACATAAAACGATCGGACCGTAAATAAATAAATAATTTATACGACGATAATAGTTAGAGCTAAGATAATAATATGGTTGATGATTTTTCATATTCGTGTTCACAAACATTACGACTTTATTCACTAGAAGCGACTGCACGCTATTATTTATCTCGCAATCATAACATAACGTCGATAGTATAATTTATCAGCAAGAAAAATATAATCGACTTACAACAATTGGTGTTATTTTTATTTATTTTTTTGTGGAGTTCGTTCAACGCGACATTTTCTACTACGTTCTACGTATGAATGTCCATGATTGTACATCGTTTGGGCGATAAAATGTGCAAATAAACGCGGTCTGCGATAAATAAGTAATAATAAAACAAAAAAAAAAAACGAATTAACACCACGTATTATACGTACGGTTATTCCGAGGAAAACAACGACGAAACTTTTTAATTTCTACGAAACTCGCCGTTAAACAAACTGAAATATATTATCGCGGCGCGAGCCGTTACGCTGCTCTTTTACGCGAGAATATAATATACCGACCGACGACGGTTATAGTAATAATAATAACGATATTACGGTCGACGGGCGCGAAAAGTTGGAAAAACTCCGTCGAAACACTGCCGGCGATTCGCGAGCGAGTGAAATAACGAACCGCCGCCGCCGCCGCAACGACTATATCACAAAATACGTCATAATATAATTTATCAATATTATTGTTACGAACGCGTAACGTAACCATTCGTGTTCAGGGCGTTTCTGGTCGGGTGGCAGCGAACATTTTTACCGATACATTTTCCCGTACGCGCCGCAGACAAAACGACGTATTATCCCGCGTGTCTCGTTTCGCGAAATTCGCCGCCCTCCGTGACGATTCTACGAGGTCGACGAAAAAAAAAAAACGACGGATTCTGCAGCGGTGACCGGTGTCGCGGACTGCCGATACTCAATATTTCGGCCATTCGAATTCAAAGAGTCGACCGCACTTGACGGTTCGGAGGACCGAATTTCGGACCACACGCGCGAGTAAGTACAGTGATATACGTACGGTCATATATTATGCACCTGTACGATATACGTATATTATATTATACAATACGTCGAATCGGACCGAATTAATTAAGCAAAGTGTACCTATTATGTTGTATAACCGTGAGCGTATGAATTATTTATTTATAATATTGCACGCGACGACGTTACTGTATTGTATTATATCGACCGCAGCAGACGGTCTCGTTCTATTGCGATTTTCCATACTCTGATAGATTGCTTATAAACATAATAATATGTTTTGATGTTTTCGCGTAACACGACAAAACGGAAATTCGTTCGAGATAATATGACCGTTTTTGTTTATTTGATATAGTAAATGATATATGGATTACGATTATTTAACTTGTTCGGTTTTTATAGCTGCGTTATCATCGTATGATATTTAGACCACCTGAAAAACTCTTCTCGACGATTGTCGACATAACCAAATGTTTTTATGTGTAGCTTTATGGTTTTTAACCACTGCAGTCAAATCGTTCGAACTCACACTTTTAGTTGGCCCGGGTATTGACCCGGCGGCGTTAAATTGTTTACAGATCCCGATAAGAAATTGTACAAAACGTCCGGGAATCGTATTTTCATTTTCACAAAACATTAATCCGAGTCAAATCAGAATTTATTGTTCTCTCGCTCTGGCCGAAGCAAATTTTCGTTTCGCGTTGTCTAGATTTATCGTCCGTAAAATATTATTTCCCGAGTCCAAATCGCGCGAATCCGGTTTTCTCTCGTCGTTTCAAATATTCGTTTTTAATTTTTCCGAGTTTTGAAAACGCTACATTTTGACGGCAAATACTAAAAAAAAAAATAAAAAACCGTCAGAGAATAACGTCGGGAATCTTTTCCGATAAACGATTAGACCGAAGAATGTGGAAAAAATATAAATAAACGTATCTCGATGCTCGGTCAAAAGTCTCCTCCGGATCTCATATTATACGCGTACAATAAGGGGACGAATAATTTCGCCATCGCTTGGTTTTGTGTTTTCAAACTCTCAGAACCATGGCGACAAACTTTTCACGCTCGGTGCGAAATTAAAAAAGGCGTTTGTAAAAAAATCTCGCGTCCCCGCGCTCCTGTATAATACATATACGTATATATTCGAGCAACTGAAAAACCTTTAGCTCGTAGTATGCCTATTATGTACGCACGCGTACATTATTATTATCATTATTATTATTCCTCGGCGGCGGCGGCGGCGAGGCGTTCGTGCGAATTTCCGCGCCGCGTGACCTTTGAGGTGTTTCCAAAGGGTTAATTTAATTTCGCCGCCGACGCCGCCGACGACGACGACGACGACGACTACGACGACTACGTCGGCGGCGGCGGCGTTATCAGTTACGAAAAGGGTTGGCAGGCACTTATTATTAAAAGGTCGCGCGGAGGGTGGAGCAAAGATATACTGGCGGCGAGGCGGCGGAGTGGTGCGCGAGCGAACGCTGCGAGAAGGTGATATTTACGCCATACGGCGGCGGCGGCAGTTTAACTTTTACAAGCGTCAACACATAAAAGAGCCCCCGCCGCAGCTCTACCCCGTGCGCTCTACACGACGTGCGGCGGAGGGTCGCAAAACCCTTTATTATGTTGACGGCGCGGCGCACCTTTTGTGTTAAGCCGTCAGCGCGTATACGCGGGGGGTTTTCTCTCCGCCGCCGCGGGCGCGATACTCGCGTGCGCGCGCCAGCGAGCGCCCGTTCGCACTAATTACATCCACTCAAACGGCTTTTAATTTTAAAACGCCATAACAAGCCGCTGCCTCCGTCGTCGCGTCGTAGTCGTCGCCGCCGCCGCCGCCGCTATACCGACCGCACCACGTCACCCCGTCTTCGTTTAATCTCTGTTCCCGCTGCTGCCGCCGCCGCCGCCGCCGCCGCCGAGGTTAACGACTCGCGGGTGTGAATTCGTATAGGTAATAACGATATACGACGTTTCGGGCGATAGTGGAAGTCTAAAGCAAACACGCGTACTGCGAGTACACGAAAATTCGTGTAGTAATTACATAAAACACGATGTCTAATGCCAATGTAGAACCCACCTTCAACTGCCTCTCTTGATAAATTCAACTGTCAATCGTATATGTTACCTATCTGTATCTCTGTATCCATATTATCTGTGTTATGTGTACCTGTATTATTATTAATATCGTATTTCAAAAGGGCCCAGCCCGTAAATTAATAAATAAATAACGCGACGACGACGATTGCTGCGGCGGCGGAGTGTACGATATGTACTTTATTTTCGCTGTTCGTCATGTGTTAAACACGCGTCACGGACCCACGTTACTCCTTAGACTATAAGATCCGGCGGTTTTCGCGCCTCGATAATAGACACCCTCAGAAGCGGCGGCGTCTGTCGACGTCCGTCGATTAAAACACGAGCGCACTGATGTAGAACTTCGGTGGTCCGAACTGATTCGACCCGAGAGTCAGAGTTACCGAAGATTTTTCGTGCGTATCGTTTCTTTCCTTTAAAATAGTATTATCAGTCGTGACGGCAAATTTCCATAACCAACGAAAACGCGAGAAAAGAAATCTAACGCATCGTAAATATTATTTAATATGTAATAAAACGATTGGTAATTTTTGTCGAACAAGTGTTTTCAAGACTTCCATTACGGGAGCCTACGTATGGATTGATTCGTCGTCTGAACGTTCACGGACTGGAGTCTGGAATATCTAGAGCAGATACGCCAGATTAATCGGGTGCATTTTTTGTCGGACGGGTGCTATTTGTCGAACCGCCGCGCCGAAAAGTGTCAGATCGCCTATCGTTACGCGGTCATGGAAATCGGACGACATATGCGATTCGCTCGTTTAAACGACGACGATAATAATTGGAAAATACAGTCATCGCGGCTTTTGATCGTCGGGCGACCGAGCGCGCGCTCGCTCGACGTCCGACTCGGCGCGAGACCGCGACCAAAGTGCGGGGCGGCGGCGGCGGCGGCGCGAATAAGTGCGAAAAGCGGACGGGCGGCGAGCAGAGAGAGAGGAGCGTGTCGCGGGGAACGGGGTCGGGACAGGTAGGAAGTGGAGCGGAAAGCGGAGGCGGCGAAAGAGAGGCGAAAAGAAAACTCGCGAGGAAGCTGCCGCCGCCGCCGCCACCCACGCGCGGCGGTGCGACGGAGACTGCTGCTGCTGCCGCCGCTGCGGTGGCGGTGGCGGCGGTGACGTCACCCCCGGTGGGTTGGTTCCACTGGCTTGCGGCACACCCCATTGGCTCTCCGCAAAGCACACCGCACCGTCTGACCGACGACGACACCGACACCGACACCGCCAAACCGAGGGCGCCGCGGACGGCGGCGGCGGCGGCGGCGCGCGCGTTAACCTACATTCCGTCTAAACGTCTCTCTCCCGCCCCCGCCCCCCTCTTTCCTACGGTCCTTTTCCCCTACGCCCGGTCCTTTTCCGCGCTCCGTCGGTCCTTTTCCCCGCGCGCTCTCCTCGACCGACTCGACGCATCCTTCTTCGCCGACGCCGCCGCCGCCGAGTCTGCACCGACGACCACGTTCTACTGCTATATATACATAAAATATAGGTGTGTGTGTGTGTGTACTCGCGTTCTATGTACGCATTAACGCCCCCGCGACGACAACTTTTCCAGATAATCCGCCGTTTGTTTTTTAGTTTAGTTTAGTTTCGTTTCGTTTTTTTTTTTCACACGCGTAAACGCCGCCGCCGCCGCGCCGTTTCGAAGGCGATTTATTAATTTCTCGAACACATCCCCGTCGTCGTGACAATATCCTAGTCGTCGTACGCACGTGTATAATAATATTACGCGGATCTCTCGGTCTCGTCTGTCACCGATAACGCCACATAGTTGGCGAAATTAATAAAACAAAATTAATTATCTCGTCTTATAATATACGTACAACGTTGACATTATTATTATTAAAACGATAAAATACCTCGTCCGTTCGGCGACGAGATCCAGTTCGACCCGCCCAACGGACGAGACGTTTTTTCCCTTATTAGACCGGTATTATACTAAACTTTTTTTTTTGCTCGAACAAATGAGAAAAAATTATTAAGTTTTTTTGTTTTTTTTTTTTTTGATAAAAGTAATCCGATGATATCGTATATACCTATATTTAAAGAAAATATTTAAAAAACCGTTTTTTTTACATCTTAATAACGTTATTAAAATTTCTGATGTATTTTTTAAACGATGCCGTTGTGAAGAAGGTAATTAATTTATAATTTTGCGCGCTAAGTTAATTTTGCAACGTAAATATTTTCACTTTATTTCTTTGCTCGGCATTTTTACGAAACATCCACTTCAAACATACAAATCTGATTTCATTTTGTTCGATAGTAAAATATGACACTGCGATGGAATCTTATTTTATTTTTTTTTGTTGAAACGCGCGATTTTAATTAAGAAATTAATACATCTAATAACGTTAAAATATGTCGACCAAAAAAAATTAGATTATACAGTGTTATAAATAATTATTCTTATACAAAAGAATATTTTACACTACGTTTGTATGTCGTGCGTAGGTACTTTTAAATTTCAATTTTTTAAATATTCAATTACCTTGCATATTATATCAATAATTATAGTATGTATGTTATCAATTTATCATGCATGTGAAACGTAAAATATGAACTAATTAATTATATAATTTAAATTGATAATATTAGATACGGAAAAATGATAATCTATAAAATAATGAATAAATTATAATAATTGACTTTGAATATTAAAAGTGAAATAATTATCGTATGTCTTTTATTTATATTAAAACGAAGACAGCGAATTTAATGTTATCATAACGAAAACTGAAAATCAATAGTGAGTACCACATTGCACAAGTATTGTATAGAGTATAGACGATAGATATAATTCTCACTGCAATATGGAAAAAATCCATTGATAATGAAAATTGAGCCTTGTGGGTGATATTGGAAAAACGGTTAAAACTCGCCCAGCAGTTAATGCTTTTAAATTATGATTTGTGTCTTTTTCCATGTTTCCCATTGATTATTTCGGCCAAACTTTGAAATGAAAATTCAAATTAAGAAGTGAATATTTTTTTAACCAACTAATTTATGAAATAAAAAAGTTCTAGGTAGGTATATATTATTATTATAGTGTCATATATATATATATTATATAAAAAAAAAGTTTCATGTCAATTAAAACTTTTTAACTTTTTTTAACATTTTCTTCGACTTTCTAAAAGTTTACAAATCAAAAGCTAAAAAAATTGTTTACAAATGCAGTACTTATCAATTAGAGTTTATTTTGAACGAGGAAGTTATTCGCTCAATTTTAAGGGATTTTTTGTAGGCAATTACACAGATTTTCAAAAAAAAATCGTTGTGTTGACTATTGTCAGTGTGTTGACAATATTATAATACATTTTCAAAATAATTTAAAAATGGTTCTGTGTCATCAGTTACATCATTGGTTGGGTTTAATAATAAAGTATTTTTTGAAATACTGCAGTTTTGTCTGAACCAACACTGGTTAGTTGACTCTGATAATACAAAATCTGTACCGAAAAGAAAAACTTAATCTGTGATATTTTCTTTTTCTTTTATCAAACACTACGATTTCAAATAATTTTTCTAATTCCTTTATGCTATCTAAAAAAAGAAAACAAAAACTCAACGTTACAAGTAAAGTTAGTCTCTTTTAAGTAGTATAAAAGTTGGTCACAATATTACAGTAACAATATATGCATTGAATAACATTGTAGATGTGTGTAGGTACTATTGTTTTAAGTTTTTACACTCGAATTTCACGAGTCATATACTTGTACACACGTCATTGTCTCTCTTCATAACTAAAGCTATTTCATTTTGTTTCGTTTTGAAATGAACTAATGAAATACTACTTTGCATCAATAGCAGTTGTAATGTGAGAAAAACAATGGCCTGTATGAAATATGATCAAACAACCGATTCTTGGCGTTTAAAATAATAAGTCAATATTTTTATTGTTCGTAATTCAATCAATGTTCGAATCGAAATAGCGATCCATTTAAAAAACCTATTTAATAACTAAATAAAACCACGAAAATATAATTATTCAGTAAACAATCTAATAATTTGATATAAAATTACATGGGTAAGTCGGCTATATCAATGGTATATAATTGATTATGGAGTGGAATAAGCTCGAGTTTATTTTATGATTATCATAGTGTTATAGGTAATAAATTATTAAAATAAAATTGTAATAAGATATTTAACTCTACAAGGAAATTACATACGAGTTCATTAAATCACATTGAAAATGTTTTCGATATAGAGTCGTGAATAATATTGGATTTCAGCCGACGCGTATTATTTAATTATATTTTTACAAACATATTATAGTCATTAGCCATTGTAATTTATCAACATAGCTTTGTGTAATAGTATACGTCATATACTGTATAATGAAATATATTATATTCATCGTTTATTTATAAACTCTACTTATTGTACCATAGCCCGTAGGGTTAATACATTATTCATTTATCGTTTTATGGAATTAACTTTGCATTTTGCTGTACACGTGTCAAACATTCACATCGAAATCTCTCGGTGAATTTAAATTATTTAAACTTTCAAACATTATGACACCGTTGAAATTAGCCTTCTGTGAATAACGGCGCAATTATACCTATACTGAATTGTTATGATTTTTTTTTTTTTTTTTGTTTTTTTTTTCCTACGGTTTGTAACGATTATTATTATTCGGCAAAAAACGATAATACGCAACAATATATTATGAAACCAGACTCTGTCCGTATACGTTTTACTGTCTGATACGGGAAAACTTTACGAAACACTTACGGAATTATATACTAGACGTGATAGAACTTTTGAGCTGCTACTTACACGCGTATTTTTTTCCTTTTGAGAGCGTCGTCTCATAGGACGTCGCTTAAAAATAAAACATCAAAAAGGTTTTCTTCGGACAAGACGACGAACGACACGTAGCAGTAGTACTTAGAAACGCAGACGGCTGTATTATATTATGTGTAGCTAACAAAACAAAATAATACATACGGTGTTGTTACAAAGACAAGCTTAAACATCATGACGTATATAATAATGTCATTATGCTTCACGCAAACGTCCCGTTAAAACATAATGAATATAATACACTGTAATACTGTTTTTGTACTCCAGTGAGTACTCGATCGCGTATGAAGTGGCGAATACACGCTACGATGAACTATTGGCATACGTACGTTAAACGCGCGAGATCGCGATTGGCGCCGAGCGAAATATGTTGACCGAATTCGACTGCATTCACTGCATTTATACTCGTTCGTAACCGTCCGCCCGAAGTAAATCCATATTATACGTCTTAGTATTCGATCCGGACGATTGTTATGCGACACGATTTTTTGCTCACGTACTCGCATATTATAGTCGATGGCGCGCAATACGTGTTTACGTGCATTCACATTTTAATAGCGTATGCAAATTAAAGAGTATGATTTTTTTTTTTTTTTTGAAAACGTAATTAATATGATATGACACGAAAGTTGCCGAACCAAACCGTCACGTCGCAAATAAAGCATTACGATGAAATCACCACGCGACTAGAATGTACAAAAATATCTCGATCAAAAACTGCAACGTTCTCTGGAGATTATGTGCTTTTCCGAGCGCTTGTCATTTTTTAATTAATCGAAACTACTATAGGGCATACGCGAATTAGTTTTAAAACGATCCGACGAACACGGATTCGGACATCGGACTCGAAAACATTTCTCCATCCCAAAATGATAAACTATATATTATTACGATATACTCCTAACCGCGAGCTCGAGTAGTCCGAAGGGTATGAATGTACGAAACAATAACGATAAGAATATTATTGCGGTTGATCGAAGTTTATAATTATTACGAAAGTCGAATGCGACGTAGACGCGGTACTGAGAAAAAAATCTAAAGGAGAATGACGGTTGCGTACCTGACCACCTGTAACCGACGAGTGGTAACGATGAACGACAACAGTAACAGACCGATAGAGACGGGGCGAGTGGCTATAGTAGTTCATCAACCGAAACCCCTCTCATACTGCGGGACCGTGCATTGTCGTACTGTCTCGAATGCACAAGTATATTTTACGTATGCATATATACAATATGACGTACATAAGAATAGGGTGCGAATAACACACGCGGGCCTCGGATCGCTCACGCTAGCCGCGCGTCGTCGTCGTCGGGAGATTGACAGGAAACGGTGCACATTGCACACGACGTACGTGACGCGCGCGTAAAAGGTACGTAAACTACGCGGACGTGGACGGGGACTCGGCCGACGGTTTCGGGCCTAGGAGAAAAAAAAACGGATTCGCGTCGTTTGTAAAGTATATAATGGCGCGCGTCGTTCTGTGAGAAATAATGATAATAATAACACGCCGCCGTGCTGCGGCGGCGACGGTGAACGAGGGTCCCCGTAAGATTAAAACAGTCCCTTAAGGGCAACAAAGAGATTATATAATATATTACGGGCGAGCGTCGGCGGGCAGGGGGCGCGGGGAATGATCGACGGACGGCTCTCGTGTGTAATACGAACGTACCACGTGCTCGCCGGACAGCGACTAATGAGACCGACGTTTCGGCTCTTTAAAACTTCACCCTTTCTGTTACTGTATTATATACACATGAAACGTATACCGGACGTTTTGGCCCGTCCGCCGCCCCCGGACCTCGACGGTTTCTCCTCGTCTCAAACGCATTCGTCTGCTGCCCCCGCCCGCTTTTCCCTCTCGCTCTTAACACGCGTTCCGCGCGGTGCCGACTACTGTGACTTTTAATTAAACGAGCGCAACAAACGCCGCCGACCGAGTTCAAACGAGTTCTCTATAGAGCTGGCTCGGACGGTATCCCGAATAAGCCACACATATATATATACAAAGGTGACCCGAAAACGGGTCCGTCCGAAACGATAATTTCGACCTCCCTCCTAATCCGTCGTCGATGTTCACAATGGCGTTCCGAGAACGGGTATAATTTAAATAATAATTATATAACTGGGGCCGAGCAGAAACTGTACAGGGAATGTCGCATTGCTTTTAGTTCGTCGAAAATCATACAGCTCTTTTGGCACCGGGCTCGAATGATTATGGATACCGAAACATTCGATTTTGAAACTGTCATTTACTTTTTTGAGTTTCACGTGGTGTTTTTTTTCATTTTTTTTTAGTTCGTTCCCTAAAACATTCAATATAAATTACGACTGTTTGCGTAAAAATATAATATACGCACTATAGCATTACAATATAGGATTTACACACGTTAAAAACGCATAGAGTTTAGTGTTTCGTTTCGACTCTTTACCCGCGCACGACATAAAAGGCAAGCAGTAACAACACTCTAATAGTTGTTTGAGTTTTAACGTTTATATTTATACGACTGTATATTATAGTTGCGCACAATTTATATGTGCTACAACCTACCGTAAAGACGTATATTACGCCATAATAATTACAAAGATTTGCATTTCGAAGACAATATGCTATTGTTGGCAAAGTTATTGCCAAGATAAATATAATTTATCCTGTATACAAGTACACACATGGGCGCGCGCGCGCGCGCGCGTGTGAGTGAGTGTTTATGTGTTTATGTACTATAATTACTGTAAATCATAATCAAATACACGTGTACGTATCAAGCGGAAAAAAAACGTTTTATTTTATATAATCGTGTTTATATACTCTATCGTCAACGAATGTGTTATTATTTTGATCGTTTGCTGGGCTATCATGAGATAAAGCGTTTATAACTTTTTGAGACAATTTTTTAACAGTATAACGTCATA
Source organism: Drepanosiphum platanoidis (assembly GCA_948098885.1). NCBI lineage: Eukaryota > Metazoa > Arthropoda > Insecta > Hemiptera > Aphididae > Drepanosiphum > Drepanosiphum platanoidis. The sequence goes on along the minus strand of OX402529.1, from coordinate 6,278,951 downwards.
TAAATGTCTTTTCGGTAACACGTGTGCACTAAACAATTATTATTAAAAAATAAAACTAAATAAAAGTAGTTATTGTGACTACCATAATATTATGGGATCATTGAATTTTAATAAAAAATATTTTTTCTACTTACTCATTCATCATAAGTTCATAAACCCGATCGTATCTCAATAGCGTATCAATTCAAATGGCAATTATTTCGAAAATTGTTTTTCCAAAATGTAATTATATTTCACAAACCTGCAAACACGTGCATTCGTGTTTTGCGTAAAATATCATTTTCCTGGAAAAAAATCAAGCCAATGTGTAAAATGACGACCGGAAATCGTGACAACAGAAAAGCACCGTAAAAAAAAAATCGAATAGATTACAAAAAATAACGATTTCCAGCTACTTTAAAACGTAATATGTTCTGTGGTCGTGAAAAGTGTGGCGCGTGATTTTACCAAAAGCGATTTACGTTTTTCTCTAAACGACGACGGCGGTGATGGTATAAAATATATAATATAAGTAATAGTTACGCGACATGATAATATATACATATACTCGTATATGCCGAACCGACTGTGATTCGTCGAGGGAACACTACACGTCATATAATACGAGTAGTCAATTGTATTTCGAGCGGCGTATACTCGTTACCCGAAGCAAATTATACGTACGACGGCGTGCACGCGCGTGTCAGTGATTCCAAAACGGTTTTACACGCCGGCAACAAAACCCTCGCCGTGTTCGCACACGATTTCGCAAATGCGTGTGTGTGTGTGTGTGCGAAGTATCGACTTACACATTACACCCGATGTACACCTATATACGTATAAATATATATATATATATAATTCTCGGCGCGTATATATTATATAGTCTTCAATAGGAGGTGGAAATTAGATTTGTTGCGCGACTAAACGGCCGAGGGTTGTGCCGCCGTCGACTTCCCCTTTATGTATACGGTATATACGGTGCGCGCGTGTAATTTATATACGTATATGTGTCCTCGTATTACGTGTTATATACATGTATATATACGTATATATATATATATATATACTCATACCGACCGACGACGGTTAAAACTCGCCTCGCGTGCGCGCGTGACAATATTTACACGTACACGAGGCCTGAGAGGGGTTGCACGTTAACTACGAGACGCTTGCGTATATACGCACATTGTATAATATATATATATTATATATATATACATATATATATATATAACAGTAGGGTGTGCCTGTTCTTTTTTACCCCCGGCCTTCGTCTTTATTATTACGATATGGGTAAAAAATAAATAATAATATTAAAAAAAAAAACTCACAATTTGTGTTTCTACACAAAGCATGTCTAGTGTATATATAGGTGTACCATATACGGTGGCGTGTGCGAGCGCGCTCTAAAATCGAAATCGTTTCGCGTACGGACGATTCTCTTTTTCGTACTCCCCTCTCCCCGTCGTCGCGAGAAACGCCAATACATTTGCCAAAGTTTGAGACTACGATATATCATGTACCGTGCGACACGTGTGTGTGTGTACGTATAACACTACGATACATGTGAGAGAAAAAAATTAACTCCCCAGACAAATAAGCGTCGTTTCGTTTCCGCTGTTTGCTGATCGCGACTCCCGGAAACGCGCGCGAGCTCTCGTCCGCGAGATAATTATAATATTATCGCCGGGCCACGAGAGTATCGCGTCCGCAGCTGAAGTGCCGATGCGAATATAAACGCGGCGTTATTCTCGGCCCCGGCGAGATTTATCGCCGGCCCGTCCGTCGAGACGGTGCACGCGCGGCTATTATTATATACGGCGCACGCGCACGCGCGTAATAAATACCGGCGCGGCAGCGTTTGGAAGGTTACCAGGCGAATGTAATGTCAAACGCGCGGAAGGAATCGAAATAATAATATAGTACAGCCGCGCGAAAACGGCGATGGTCGTAGTCGAGTTTTCTAGACCGCGATCGCGGTTCGCCGACGAATAAATAACGCGCGAAACTCTCGCTGCAGGATACACCGCGAGAAATGGTTTTCCGACGCGACGAGGCGCTCGTGCGATATAGTTTTACGAGATGTGCGCCAGCGGTTATTATTCGATCTATTCCTACTCGTACGTTATCGAAATATTAATATCGTGCGAATAGCGCGCGTAGAATCGCAAGACTTTGAAAAAAAAAAAAAAAAACAGTTTATCAATAATTTGACGTTTTTTCTCTTACGGTAAACCGTAAAGTGGGTAAACCGTTCCGACGTGAAATAAAAGTCAAAAGGTTCTCTCCGTTCCCTCGCGTTCCCTTTCGCCGAATCTCGGTGAAAACACGCTATTATTACTTCAAGTATCGCCGTTCGCGCTTGCCGGCGCACAATTCACCGCCCTCCCCGTCGTCGCCCACAGACGGCACCACACCACACGTGCCGCGCGCCCGACGACGTTTCGCATCATAATATACGAGTATTACATTATTATTATTATGCAAACGCGTGTGTAACTCCCAGCGGTATCTGGCGGAGCCTTTCCCACATGTGTGGACGTCGTCTATTTTCCCGTTAGATTTCGCCTACTCGGATTGCTAGAAATAAATGCCCCCCCGGGCGGGGGAGACCAGGGAGCCACGCGTCGCGATATTTTCGCGATAAGAAAGCGTTTCAGGAGAAGGCGTGACGACGACGGTCGCGACGTTTGAGCGCCGCAAAGGGTTCAAAGTCGGTTCGAGACCAGCTCAACGGACAACGGAGTCCGAGACTTTCGTCGGAAAATATTGTGTCAAAACAGAATATCGACGAGGTGACAATCGCTAGTCGTGTGATGAGTATACACGTTTTATTATTGGGAACTACATAGTGTTGTACGACGACACGTGACACGTCGGGAGGACGCGACGGAGAATCACCAACGAAAGTATACTAAGCGGACATCGATAAAATAATAGCACGTTTATTACTGCATAGAAAAAGTGTAACTCGGTCGGATTTGTGAGGGGGGGGGGGGGGGGAGAGTAGGATTTTTTCTCGAAAGTAAAATTTCACGACGTAACAACTGGGTTGAGAATATTAAAGAGAATCATATTTCGACTATAGGAAATTGTTTGAACGATAAATTAATATTTATTAGAATTCAGAGACCGAACGAGGGAGGACGACATAAACTCATACTTCTCAGTAAGTGTGAAATATACGTGGAAGAGGAGTGCTTATTGTTACATCATTTCCGATTCGATTGTTATTACGGTGTTTACACGGAAGTATTACGTCCTGCACGTGATATATACGTTGCGAAATACGAAATAGTATTGAACGTCGTCGTCCGCGTACCTCGGCATAAAATTATTCTTATTACCCATCGAACTGTATATTTTTGTTTTACTTATCTGTTATTTTTCGGTTTTGTTTGAATGCTACTTTTTACTTAATGACCGTTTGTGGTTTTATGGTAATTTTCCGTTAGTTTCCTCTCATCTATTGGATAAATTATATTTAATAGACAAGCATCAAAACAAACAAAGCATCAAATAGACAACATTTTGCCATCTAAAACCATCAACGATAATGATGATATGACCAAGTCTTATAGTTAAAAACGTAATGACAAACTACGGATTCAAATAAAGCATTTATGATACTTAATTCAATGCATTGCTCCTTCACTTAAAATCTAAAAGAATAATTCTGTTAAAGCTAAATACTTATAAAAACTGAGAACGTCTTAGTAATTCATTTAAAAGAAAATTAACTTAATAATATGCATTAAAGCGTACTCTAAATAATTTGACTTATTGAAGATCCTAAAATACGGACAGAAGTGAAATAAAAACTATTAATTATTACTATTATCACCCTTTTAGTTTAAGATTCCTTAAATAATCACTTAGTTAATTTTTTTCGTATTATATTGACACAGTTGAGACTTTTAAAATGCTACAAAATAATATGGACAAACATTAAATTATTTCAAATAATGCATTTTATCATTTTTTTAAATATATCTATACTTAAATGCATTTACATATGCAAGTATGTTTTTAAAAAAAAAACTACTGATATTATGTTAATTTTATTTATGTTTGATTAATTAATTATAATTAATATAATACATGGGTGTGTTGTACGATTAATTTTTGTATGATAAATAATAAAATATGAATTTATTTTTAACTGTTGATTTTCAATATATTTACTTTTAAATTTAATAAATTCTAATTGAATTCAAATAATCCGTAAAAATAAGATTGAATTAAAGAATAAAAAATAATATTAATAATGTAAAAGTAAAGTGCGTTATTACCACGGGGAATTGAAAAATGCAGAGAATATTTATAATTAGCATTTTGCCGATATTGTATAATTATTATTATTGAAATATTTTTACGGGCATTTTTTTTATGCTATTTATTGAATTGTTTGAGTGAGTTTTTTACACCCGATAACGAATTTTTTTCGAAACCAGCTGTAACAATATTTGCACTGTTCATTATAGTACTCCGGACAAGACCTATTTATTTTATTATTATTTATATACTTAATATTTCTAATAAATTATTTTATATATGTAATAATACTTTGTTATTATTATACGAGTACTAAACACTAAAAATTATTTATTTTGTTTTATGTTTTTTTATATAAAAGTAAATTATTGATATTTTTCAATCCTAACATAATATTAGTAATTATTAAATAACATAATATAATATAAAGTCCGTTTTAATTTTAAATAAACTTTGCGTTCGGTAGATTTAAATTATAGGATGTAAATTATTATTAGGTAACTAAAGTTAATATTTATGAAAATAAATGCGAAAAGAGTAGTAATTATTTTATGCTTCATGACACGAAAGTTATCGCAAAAATATTTAAATACGATAAGACGTTGATGATTCAAAGTCAAATTTATCAAATAACAAATAAATTCGTGGCAAGAAATTAATTTGGAAATTCTATAAACTAATTAATTGAATAAATAGTTTAAAGTTTAACTTGCGTAATAGATAAAGTTATAAAGTATTTATATTGATTGATGGACGAAAAAATGATCACGGTACTAGAAAGTTTCTAGAATACTCTGTTCATAGTAAATTATTTCTAGTATTATGGTTTAATTTAAAAACATAACTACCTTAAATGCAATCATTAGAGTATAATATATTTATTTGGTCATTAAATAACAATGAACATTCTACTACTGATATTAAAACGAGCAGTGTATAATATACTCGAAAGCATTATTGTTAATCCATTAAAATATCGAATTAAATTTTTTTTTTTAAATATCGTTTTATGTATAGTTTCGAGTATTTAAATGATATTATGTATGTTCTATAACACTCGGGATTTTACAGCGAATTTATTTCAGAAAGACGACCGAGTGGATAAATTATCGACATAATTATTCATCTCGAGCGTATCGCATAAAACATATTATACAATAGGCACGTATTAATTTGATAAGACGACACTCGAAAAAAGCATTAGTTCTGTATGAAAAATAATGTTTACCTGACAATTTTAACGGCAGCTCTGCAATTCTATTGGGATCCAGTGGCGTGCCGAACGGGAACGGTCTGGGTCCGAAGTGGAAAGGATGGAACCCTTGGTTTCCTGTAAACGAGTTAAATAATAGGCCTAATACCCGATTTAATTTGATAATTTATCTAGCATAAGTGTGCATTAATTTACTCACTGGTTTTCGACCTCGGCTCTCTGGGACCGTCCACGGTGACTTTGATGGCTTTGGAGTAAGTGGCCACTTGCGGTGGACACGAGTTCAACATTATCGTCAGCGTGAAACTTTTGCCTAAAAATAACAAAACTTTCACGGTCAATGTTGTCATCCAAATTTTTACGACACACTTTGATTTTTACCCGCATCCAATTGCTTAGAATATCAGTATTATAATTCGTTTTCATACGATTATAATAATATTTTCAAAAAAAACGCCGTCGATTATTGAAAACATCCAATGAGTACAACAACAATAAAAAAAATATGATATGATAATAATTAATAATATCATATATCATTTATAACACTCCGGGGGAAGAAGGTCGATATATTCTAAAATTTAAAATTATAATATACAAAGTAACAGTGAAAAACAAATTGAATTCTAATTCTGATTGTATGTCGATCACTTTTCGAGTGTACGAATAAAAGTCCAAATGGTCGTGTATAGTTTATTATATAATAATCTGTAGCAGCAGAAGATGAAAATTTCTAATTTGAAAACAAACCGAATAATAAAATTGTTCGTATGGAAGCCACTCGTTTTGTCAGAGGTTTTCATATCGTTTATGAACTTTTGAGTACTTAAATTTATTCACACTAAACATCAAATATTTGAGATAAAAAATTAGCTCATTTCGTCATAAGTCATAACCACCTATTAAGCGTGTCTACGGAAACCTTAAACCCCGTTGGTGTTTTCATTTCTATATCGGGTTTATTGACGCATGCGGCTCGCCGATGTTTTTAAAAATGTCAAACCACAACTGAGCTCAAGGGTCGTGTTAATTGGTCTAAAGTGTATGCATTTTTATCTACCGACCTTTTAGCATTTAATACAATCACGAATGTTTGTCAAAATCTAAAATATTGACCTACATTTTCATGTAGAGATAAGTTTAATATCAGATTAAATAATATTACAATGATAACGACTTCTTAATTTAAATTCCTCATATAATATATACTTTTCCTAACCTTTACTATAAGATTAAAAAAAATTATGGAATGTTCTCTTTAAGCCATTGCAATGTAAGTTTTAAAAGTAGATAATGGTTTGTCGAAGAAATATTAAATTACAAAAAACGAAAGAATTTGAATCGACAATTTTCTCAAGATAAATTATAAAAAACAATTTAATTTTTACACTTCAACTTAATGGACTTTTAATATACTTTTGTTTAAAAAAAATTATAATTAGTTGTGTAACTATTTTCACCTTTTCACCTTTATCATTTGCAGTGTTATTTTGAAAGTTGTATTGTATAAATGTATGATGTTCAACAGATGCCAAAATATTCACTTGTGTAAGAATGCCTTCCTTTATTTACAACATGCACCTGCTAATGCTTTATTCTGAATACACAAAAACCAAATGTTTTCATTCATATAATATACATAGAGCTCATATTTATAGAATAGTTGTGTCGCGTTAAAATGTTGTGTTTTAATATAATAATACATATAATGTCACTCCGATTAAAACGTTGTTTTTTAATAATGAACTTTTACTCTTATATTATAAACTAGCTGTCCCCGAACAGCTTTGCCCGTGCACAGTGTTAAACAGAAATATTTTTAAGATTTAAAGCAAAATGTGGAATCTATTGGTTTTATTATGGTCTAGGCTTTTTAATATTTTTTTTTTGTTTGTAAATCAATAAAAAATTTATTTTTCAAATATAATTTTCAAATTTTCAAGAAAAATCGTGTGACTTTCCAATATAATTATTTTGTTGACTTTAAATAGAAACTCAAGAAGAACTCTTGTGTTTTGTAACATTATTAAGCTCGAGTATCGACGTTTAAAATTTAATTAATATTTTACTACAAACATTTTTTTAGATTTACGCGATTTCGTTGAGTTTTTCCAAACTCGAATTTCAATAAAATTCTTATAAAACACATACGATCCGAACACGTTTTCGAACACAATAATAAGGCTGTCGCACGAGCACGTGTAAACCGAAAAAATCGCATTTCAATACTTCAACTATTTTAACCGTCAAAAGTCCAACACAACACGATTATCGATGGGAAAAAAAAACCAAAAACTTTACGGGACGACGTAGACGTTACGGTAGGACGGAGTAAAGGATTATGTTTCGCGTAGCGCACAGAGTATAAAATACGAATACTACACGAATTTAAGTAATCGTCGTAATTAATAGCGCGTACTAGGGTAAAAACCGCCGTTAATTGTACGCGCGAACATAATATTACGCATTCGTACGGGTTCGTGCGGAAAACGTAATAATCATTGTCGGGTAAACAATAAACTGACTTTTAAGTTTTCATGGGAATTAACCGACAAGGATCAATTGGGGGTAACACCGCCGCGGAGGCCGCCGCCACCGACACCGACACCGACACGCCACCGCCGCCGCCGCCGCCGGTCTCGTTATATTGTTGTTGCTCAGCGCCGCCGTTGTTGTGGCGTCTACTCCGGAGTTGATTAAAACGAGAAGGGTTAAGTTTTAACGAAAGACGATTAACGCCGCCGCGGGTTCGCCGTGTAATAAGACGAGCGTATATATTTCGTCGGACGATAACCGGGCAGCTTCATCGACCCTATCAATAACGTCTGATTATCGGTCGGATCAAAGCCGACGTTAAGCCCGTTTTCGGACGATATAAACTCGGCGCGCGCCAGATTTAAAACGCGTGTACGATTATTTTTTTTTTTTTTTTTTTCACTTTACCCGCCGTTGAGCTCTTTTTTATTTGCCCTCCGGTAACAGGGATTTCACAAGGGATATTCGTTTTAATATATACGTGTATATATATATACACATACCGTAAAAAGGGATAATGTCGACGAACGCCGAAAACGGAAGGGCGAGGGGAAAAGACACCCGGGGTCGCCGCCGCCGCCGCCGTCGTTACAATTTACTCCGCGTCGTGTAGGCCAATTTGTCATCATTGCTTGTAAGGGAAGTTTCTTTGAAGGAAAAAAAAAATCCGTCGTCGTTCGGCCGGGGGAGAAGACGCGCGTCTCCGCCGTGCCTACACCCTCGTCGCCGTCCGATATTATTAAAACTGCAAAACGTTTAAGTCGCGACGACGACGACGACGACGGTGGCGGCGACTCGGTATTTATTGCCGTTTGATTCCGCGCAATTTTAAAAAAATACGACGTGTACGGTTATTATGCAGAGCGAGGGTCATTATTATTATTATTTTCCCTAGAATTTCAAATTGTGATCCGCGAGGCGATGAGGTTTTCCTCTCACACCGTCGATACCATGTCACTATCCACACACGTGTATCCGAATTGCCTATTCCGGACGCCGATTTACACGCGTAAACAGTCCGGCGGCGAGTATAGAAAACAAAAACAAAAAAATCACTTTCAAGTGTCCGACCGCGCGCGAATAAAACAAAACTCGGCATTTCGTCGTGTCGAAAAACAAAAAAAGTGTTAATCTATTCGTTCGAAACGTCAACGCGTTTATATAGCGATATCGTTTATACGGTTAAGACGGGTCGTGGTGAACGAAAACCACCGCGCCGCCCGCGATCGAAACCGCACGTGGTCTCGCGGGCGCTCGAGTACGATAACACGCCTGCAAAGCTCCGAGCTCGGTTTCAATTATTACTGTCGTGCGCGCGGTTTTACCGTACCTTTCACATACGAGCCTCACCACTTATGCCGGAAATATTTATTTTTACGGCAAAAAGAGTATCGTCGCGCTAGGTCCACGGGGAAGACACGTTTTAAACAAAAAAAAAAACATTCAATAAAATATGAACGGTAAAAATATTTGCTGTTTATTTCGAGTAAAACACGAGAAGAAACGAGAAGAAACGCTTGCCGTCAAAGCTTTTTTTTTTGGGACGTGACGGGACGCGATATTAAGAAACGAACTAATCAGTTCCAAACGGGATGAGAAATTCTCATCAGATCCAAAGAATTAATCGAGGGTCCACAGAGTGGCTTTACATTTTTTTCAACTCAATTTAAATATAATAAATTATTTTAAATTATTTAATTTTATTTATAATATTTAAACATATAATTTAATAAGCAAAAATAATTTATCAATCTATCAGACCGGTCTCTAATTTGTGCATTTCATAAATAAAATAAATAAATAAATAAAGAAAATTTAAATTACGTATAGTACCGATTATTTACTATGTTAATATTAATAATTTATTTCTATGTCCAGTTTATATAATTTTTTATGTTTGTACGAATTTTTAAATCTTTTAAATTAATTATTTTAACGGCAATAGTATATTTTCAATCGTAAACTCGACATTTCAAAGAGGTAAGTATAATAATAGAATGCCCGTTCTAAGACTCCTGCCTAACTCGATCGTTCTCGACGGGTAGCGATTTTCGAGAACGCAATGACGTCGCAAACTGACAAGACGAGCGTTATAATACCGTCACCAATAGATTGCCGGGCACACATCGATAAACTGTATACGGTGATACGGCGTAGAACGGTAACCATAAACGACGCGCAGGCGATAGATACGGCGGAAACGCGGACGAATACGAGATCATATTATGAAACCATTGATTTACTATACTAAAAAAAGGTTTTGCAAAAAATCAAAAGACCGACGCGAAACGAAAAAGCGTAAACGCGACCGCGCACGAGACAGACGAAACACGTTGTACCCACCTCGTCCGGAGCGGCCGACGAAGCGCAGGTCGTTGAACTTGGCCACCTGGTTCTTCATGAGCGCGGTGCAGTTGCGCAGCTCGGCGCAGAAGTTCTCGTCGTTGCCCGCGCGTATGGTGACCGGCGTGCCGTCGGGCACCTCGCCGAGCGCCACCACCTTGAACGCCACCGGCAGCGTCTTGTTGGACCGCCAGTGCGTGGGCAGCACGGTGCACACGACGTGCGGACACCCGGTGCGCACCAGTTCGCCCG